>UXGD01000426.1:0-61145 GCA_900474315.1 Torymus auratus
ATGTATATATATATAACTTTTTTTGTAAAATATACCGCCAATCAAAGTTATACATTCAATATCAAAGTCTAGTGCATGAAAATACAAAAAATAATGCCTGCATGAATAGATGCATGTATCTGACTGAATCCTATCCACGTATATAGAAAATACATGACATTCTACAAATATAAATATAATCAATCCTTATATATAAAACTTTGCCATTAAAGAAACCTATCGAAACACATCGACGGTCATTGTGAGCGTCAAGAAAAAGCTTGAACGATAAAAGGATTGCGCAAGCTATACAGAGCCCCCATCTTTGTAATTAAAACGCGAAGCAACAACTTTGGCCAAACTTAAGTATATCGAACCGCCGAAACTTTCGGATGCCCGTGCGCGCGATCTCTCTTTCTCTCGAATCCTTTCAGAGCCGAGGCGATGTGAAAGCTCGGTGTTTTTGACTTGCCGAACGGGCGTCGAAAACTCGACTGGCGAAACGGGGGCGGCGTGCGCCGCCCTGTTGTTTGACCCGTAGTTAAGTCAAGTTAGCTCTCGGTTACTCGAAGCGCACGCGCGCTCGCTCACTCGCTGCCCGAAACTAGTTCGGAACTAATTACTCTAAATAGTAAATGTAATTAGTTTTCGCAAAACACCCTTAAATGTTAATATATATACATGTACGCATGAGCGAACTAATGGGTATTTTCTTCTCGCGAATCGTCGATCTTCGAGAGATACGATGATCCTCGATGTCCCTGTGCTCCAATGTACGCGAGCGAGAACAGTGTTGTGCGCGCCCGTGTGGCCACTTGAATCCTGGAACTAAAAGCTCCTCCGGGCTTTTAGTTTCGGCTTGTTTGCACGTGTCCGAGCGCTTTCTGTCGGTAGCGCGAGCGCGCGTTACGGACTTTTGGTTGGAAAAATTTTTTGAGCGCTCGAAGAAACGCGTGGTTTTTGTTACGTGCAAATATATAGATCATATTTTCCAAGCTGTTTTCCAGATTGCAAAGTGAATTTTTCCTTTTTTCTTTCTTGGTTGAGAGAGCAAGCTTGAATTAGTTTTTTATTATACGTATAAAATTTATTTTTGTTTAAACGTGAAAGGGATAAACGTAATTTTTTATATAAACGTGAAAATTCAACGGTTTCAAAAGTTACGGTCCTGTGCGCCTTGGAAATAAAATTTAAACTTGTTCAATATTTTATAACATTTGCGAAGTGAATTGTCGTATTCTACGAAGTGAGATCATAAAGTTGAAGTTATGAACATCCGAAGAAATTTCATTTTCTAAAAGAAACTTCCTTTTTTTCGGATCGAGGAAAACTGTAATTCACCGTCGGTTGTTCGTTCCGGAGTTGTTTGCATTGCGGTTGCAGAGAGAAAAGTTGCTTTAATTTACTAAGTAGAAGCCTTTCAAAGACACTAAAAACGCATCCTCATAATCAACATTTTAAACACTTTACAGCTTCTCTTCCGTAATTAAAAATTTTAATTTTAAAATTTCCTTTATACAGCTTAACCTATTTTAAGTAAAAACAGAATTATATAAATAAACACAGTATCTGTATATATTTTTTTTTTAGATTTAGATTATATATAGATTTAGAATATGCTATTCTCCGAAAATTCCCTTCCCAATCATCTATATTTACAATCACAAAGTAAGTTCGAATCACAGCATAGCAAACGAGAACCATAACGCGTATTTTCCCAATTACCCCGCGCTTCTTATTATGCGTAAAGACCTTCTGCGCGCGAGTGCAGTTGAGATTTCATTTTGTTTGGCAAAAGCCGCGAGAAAAGCCAGACTCAAGCGGGCACGCGAGGGATAGAGGCAGAGAGAGAGGATTTCGACGCGTCTGGGGCGGTGAGAGGATTTTTCGGCGCGGTGAAGATAATTAAGAGAGAGAGGGAAAGAGAGAGAGAGTATGCCGTGCCTTTTTTCTGAATGTGGTGCGCGTGCGCGCGTGTGCAAGAGAGATTTTAGCGTCTGGCTTTTAGATGAGGGGAAATAAAAGTCTTGAATAACCGAGAAAGGTGAGTGAAACATTTATGAAAGAAAATATTAAATTTTAAAGTAAGTAGTGAGGTTGGATTTAGAACTGTTTGCTTCCACCAAGATTAAACTTTGTGATAATGAAATGGAACTGTCGATAAAACATCTTTGAAATGTTTTTTGCCAGACCTATGTACTTAAAACACACAATTTTTATAAAATGTATGTAATGCTCGTAAAAATAGTACCGATGGCTATAACAATTATTAAGTTGTTCATAAAAACGTTATTTTTTGAAAATATAAGATGACGGTGAACATTTTTTTATGTTATAATCTATAAAGATGTTAAAGTCATAAGTTCCTATGTTGAACGATATGACCAAAGTAAAATATATTAAATCGCTTTACAAGTTCGTGGAGAGGTAGTATTTCTACATTTTCCGGACGAGTTACTTGGATAGAAATATTGGCCCATAATTTTCTCGAGAAATATTTTTGGTTAAATTTTGTTGAGGTTTTTGCAGCAATAAAAACAATTCTATAATTTTCATTTTATAAACTTACCAAAAGCATCGTAATTTTCGTTTTAAATGATATTACTAACAATCGTCTATAAAAGGAATATGCTGCCATGTAAAAAGCCTTTAACAGCTCCTTGGAATCGGCGAGAAAAGCCTTAATTTTATTGCGCAAATAGGATCCAGGTGGGCGCGCGCGCTCTCGACAACAAAATTACAGAGTCTTAAATGGAAAATTGCGAAAAAAAGGGAATAAGGAGAAGGGAGAGAAGGCGGAAACAAAGACGAAAAAAGAGAACACGAGGGAGAAAAAGACAAACACAAAAGCGCCGCGAGCGCTTAAATCAGTTTTCTGCGCGTTTCCTCTCGTCGAAGAATAAACTGTCCCCTCGACGCTACCGCGGTCGTCGGGTTTCCTCGTAATTTGACTTTTCCCGGCAGCAGCGAGCGGCTGCAACATCGGCGACAGCGGCAATTTCTCGTAGTTTTAGTGGCCGCCACCGTAAAAGTCGATAGTCACTGGTTGCAGAAGGGAGAGAGAAAGAGAGAGAGAGTCGAGGGGGCAAAAGAAACGAAAAAACGTCTATAGTAAAATCTTACGAGGTTAGTTACGGAGAGCCAATGAGAGGGAAAGAAGAGAGCGAGGGAGAGAGCAAACTGGCTGGCACTACTAGACATATTTCGGGAAATTAGTAGCTAATTTTCTTTGAGAATATTGAACATTTTTCATAGATTTTGCTAACCATAATTTGATAAAATATTATAATATGTTATTTATTATTTGAAACATATTTTTAATTTAGATTTTCAAGGTTTATTATATAATCAACATCAAAAGTGTAATTAAATTTATCTTAACAGAAGCAAGCCTGAGTATAAATAATTAAATTGGCTGTAGAAACATACAAAACACATATAAAGTTAGCCAAATTTCATTTCCCCCGAAAAAGTCTAAAACACGTGACACACGTACTTTTCGCCAAACAAACACTAACTCGCATCGGAAAAAAGCTTTCGAAAAGCCCGGAGGAACGGAATCCTGTTGTCCAATTGTCCATAGAAACTAATGGGAAAAAGACGGATAAATATGGGCACACTTGAAAAAAACTAGAGGGAACTAGACATCTCGAGAGAAGAGAGACGAAGCAAAAGAGGGCGAACGAAGAAGAGAGAGAGAGAGGTAGGGAAAAAACGAAAGGAAAAGGTAAAAAGGGACGATGCGCGTGCACACTAGCACTTTTTCTTCGTATTCTTGGTCAATTGGTTGGTACATAACTCTGGCGCGCTTCCAACTTTCCGAAAATCAACGGCGCTCTCCGCTCGCGCGCTGCTTTTCCGCTGCGGTTAACGTCGTTGCGCCACTGGCCAGGAGAGCTTTTGCATTTTCCAGGCGAATCGTTTTTCCCTCTCCCTCGCACACTCTCTTTCGTTACCCCATTCTCTCTCTATCTCCCTCCATCTAGCTACTGGCTTCTGCTCTTTCTGTTTAACGTTTGTTATACAGTCTTTGCTTTTTCGAATTGTTCAAGAATTTCGATTATAAATTTTTTGGAACGATGTAGTAACTTTAATGTTTTAGAAGAAAAGTTGAATTCAGATTTTTTTTATCATATCGCGCTGTTAAAGGTAGCGTTCAAATTATTGAATATGGGATTTTCTGCTTCGGCAAATTTAATGAAATTTTCATTTTTCACTTCCCAGGAAAAGTCAAGTTGCAGGTGAAACGAGTTTCTAACTAATTGAAAAAAGAGTAAAATATTTAAGAACATTTTTCTCTTAATGATAGTGTAATAATAAACTTTATCCATTACAATGATAATGATTTACTGTTGACCAAGCCATTATTATAAAAAAAATCATCAAAAATTAATACCGCCAATCTAAAAATCTAAAAATCTTAAATCCCTGCGGAGCACATTACGAAGAAAAGTCACGAATAGAAAAAAGAAGAGCAACTCGACTAAAATCTGCACGCGACGACGCGATCCATTACCCGAGATTAAATACCCGTCGCATAATAGCGCTCGCAGAGGGGACAGTAATTTTTTAACGACATGCGCAAGCCACTCTTGTGCGTACAGCCGTGCATAGTCAAAGACCCACTCGAGTACCTATAGATATAGCATTATATGCTGTATAGTATAGGAGGTTTAATCACGACGCGCGCACGCGTCTAAATCTTTCAGTGGACGGAAATGTTTCAGCGCGCCTGGCTTGAACGAATCTTAAAGCGAAAACCCGATTTTAATTTGAAGAAAAGGCAGTGCAGCGTACTTGATTCATTTGAGATTTTAATTGTCACGGTTTCAAAGAAGTGTCGTAATTTAAATTTATTATAGTCAAAATGATAGTAATGTAATGAAATAAGATATTTTCTCCAGTACTATGTCATAGTTACTGTGCATATAGCATTTCTTGGTAGTTCAATTAAATTTTTTATTTTCATTGATGATTTTCATGGCGTTAATCTTGAAACAACTTGACATTGATATAACATTTGAATGCAAAAGTATTTAATCGGAGGCTGCGGTTCTGGAATCCCTTTAATATTTATTGTACAAGATTTTCGCTTTATATTTACAATTCGAAATGTTTACAGTAAAATTTCGGTCTAAAGTAATTGAAATTGGGTAAATATTTACCGGAGTAAAAATTTTCTGCATAACAGCGAATAGCGCACTCATTAATTTGAGGGAGAAAATTGACTTATATTAAAGTGAATTGAATATTCATTTAACCTGAAATTAATTTCCATAATTTTCATACTTTCAAGGTGATATTCAATGTACGTGAATTCAAAGCGATAATAGTTTTGTATAATAACAATGCCATTCTATAGACAATTTTGTATGTTTCTTTGATTTATCAAACATTGTAAAAAAGTAAAAAAGTTTGTGCAACAGTTTTTTAATTATACTATAAATATACACGTATAGTCTCTTTTGAAATTAACTTTGCATTACATTTTCTAAGCGATTTCTAAAACCGTTGCAGGAATAATAATAATATTAAATTAATTAGCGCCACTATATGATGCATGTTGAATTTAATTATGCGAAAAGTTTTAGCTCGTTTGTTATCTACACACGCGCTTTCCAGTTATCCGCGCTTTTGATGCATCCATTTACGACGCGAAGATTTACAGCTGGATGTAATAATAAATTCGCATCATGATACGTTTCAATAATGTCGTGTTAATTGAAAATAATAATAGTCGTGGAACATAAATGTGTATCTACGTGTTATATATAAATCACGTCGACGGTTTATATACACGAAATTACGATTCAACGTATGCGTCGCAGGAATATATGGAAAAGTGAATACCGTCACTTGTTGAAAAAGCGCTTCGTCAACTTTTCCTCGCACGTGAAAATAAAAAATAATCGTTTAATGTACTGACCATCGGCAATGGACACAGCTGTGACGTGAACGTCGCCGCCCTTGATCGGCACGTTCTCGCGGTACCAGATGATCGTCGCCGCCGGCTTCGCCATCCGCACCGCGCACTCGAGCTTGAGCGTCTCGTTCTGCTTAATCTCGATCTTTGCATTGCGAGGGTGACTCGTGATCTCCACGGATTGAGGCGGAGCTGTAATCAGAAAGGGAGAAATATATTAGTTCGCTTCTTTTTTATCTTCAAAATACGAGTGTTTGTTATGGATTACAGGGTAAGTTTTTTGAAATCGAATGTATAATTGTAAATTGGAGTTGTTAATACAGCATTGCATTGGTTTTAATTACGCCTTAATAAACTATAAGATCTTCAATGTTATCATTCTTATACTATAGCTACACCCCAATTTGGTCACACAAGCGTTTGCCAAACTTGTCCCAAACGAAAATTTTTTACAGCATTGTCCTTTACCGTACGTTCCATTCTGAAAAAAAAACTCCGAACCCGTCGTCGTGGCCACCTCAGAGTACACAATTTTTTTCCAGCCGGTTTAATTAAACATCGCGGCGCTGAGCTCGCTGAAGAAAAAAAGTCAGCCGCGGAGAGAGCATCAAAATTTCAGCTCTACTACAGCCGCCTCTCTCTCTTTCTCGCAAAAATAAAAGGAAAACTTTTTAACAACCCCTCTTTAAAAAAAAGAGCCTCCCTTTCGCGTTAAACGCGCGTGCACGGACGTGTCGAAGAACTTAACAACTGCACCGGGCGGACGCGTATACGTACGTATACGTCGTGCTGCTGCAGCCGCTGTCCTAAAATGAATTTATCACGCGCGGAAGCTAGACCGAGCTAGCAAGAGAGAGAGAGACGGAATCAAACTAACTCTCGCTCGCGCGGAATTACACGGCGCAAGAGAGAGGGAGAGAGCAAGCGCGTGGGATGAAAACTCGAATTGGCTTGGCTTATACCCGGGCATTTCCCAACTTTCCCGGTGGATCAGTCTCGCGGAAGTGCGCCCGCGCGCGCAACTTTTAGGTGGGCGAGAGTGGAAAATAATTCTGGCGCGAGAGCGGCGTATATATACCCCATACAGCAGCAGCAGTACAGCGAGCCAGTAAAAACGAGACAATTTTCGGATGATTCGCAGTGGTGCATGTGAAGGGGGGTGTAGGAGGACGGGCTTGTTTTACGACGGCGCGAGCGCGCTCGCGGTGGTAATAAAATCGCGCCAACCGGAAATGTACAGTGCCATGCAGCAGAGAGCGAACGAGAGGGAAAGAGGAAGCCGAGTGATATGGTTTTTGCCTGATTAATTCTTGGCCTGCTTTTCGAGGTACGCGATATGGACTGCATATCGGTTCGTGCGTGTGTTTTTTTCGATAAGTACGGGAAATGGTTTTTATTTTACAGCCCGCGTGCGCCGAGCACTCTCTTTTATGGACATCCATGGTCGCGGATTGTGAACTTGAAAAATTAACATTTTATTTTTTTCCTGCGCGCGCGCGTGTATCGAGATACTTTTATGATAAGAAAATAATCAATGTTAATGAATATATAGGAATATTTTATGTGTATCATGCACTTATTAATACTCGATAGAATGTTGACAGTTTATATAATGAATGTTAAAAATATTATCAAGTTCAAAACTAATATTTTCTTTATGTACTGAGGGAACTTGGCCGCCGGAACAACCATATCACCAATCCTGCACTTGCAAAAATCCTTACACTCGCTCCCCCTTCCCACCAGTTTCCAACTTTTGCACGTGCGCTAGCTCTCGCGCGCGAGCCATCGCGTAAGAGTGACAAATCGTCCCTTCCATAACCGGGCCAACGGCCACCAGAGAGCGAGAAAGAGTTTGCGCGAGAGAGAGAGAAAGCTTTGGCAAGAGGCGTGCGTAGAGGGACATTAAAACTTTGCATCCTTCCGCGCGACGACTCTTTTCCTCTTTTTTCGGCCTGGTCGCTCGCGTTTTTATGCTTTTACGGCCGAAAGAGAGAGAGAAAAGTCTTTTCCTCCCGAGCTCTTTATTTTGGATCGAGCCTTTGGGCGGCAGGAGAGAGAAAGAGAGAGAGAAGGCCTCTTTGATATGGAGCTTTTTCCGGGTATAACGAATGGTTTGAGGGTTTTTTTGCGCGCCCTTTTTTCGCGAGCAAAGTTCGTGTCGCGAGAGAGTTGCGAAATTTGAAAATCTTTGTAAAATGAGTTTTGAGAGGGCGGAGTTCAGCTCTTTCATTTGTCAATGTGATTGCCTTGTGCTCCGAAAAAAGATGTAGAGTACACACCGCTTCTACTATGGTTTTTGAACATGATTTTTCGTAGCTCACAGATTTTCGTTTTACAATATTTTGTATATTTGATAAAAATTTTATAAATAATAGACCCTTTACGTTATAATTTAAACAAAAATGTATAACAAATGTTCAAATACTATGTATGAAAGCTCGCCTTATTTCAACCACCGAACACGCTCTCTCGCCAAAGAGTAAACAAGTAGGAAAGTCCAAACAGCATCGATCCTCGCTCGCGGGGTTCCGAAGTATGTATACACCTCTATATATACCATCCCTTGCACACCTCGCAAATCCAGAAACTCGCACTATTCTTCCCCCCGTTCTCTCAGTCGCAAACTCGCAACCTCACGCACTTTCCGCGCGCACTACACGGGGGTGAGAAAGAGAAAGAGAGCGAGAAAGGGCGATGGTTAATTACGCGGTAAATGAAACAGATGGAAGGCCGCGGCGCGTGCGCCCTGTCGACGGCTATTATTCCTTCTAATCTCTCTCTCTCTCTCTCTCTTTCCTGCGGTGCTCTCCTTTCTAAGTTCCCGCGTCTGAAATTACGCCGCGCGGCACAAATCACAATTAGCGCAGTGTTCCGAGGAGTGTAGTAGTGGGGAAAGAGCTAAGAATGCACTTACTTCTGCGGTAGGGAAAGGGATTCTGCGTTCTGGGTAAGAATGCGAGATAGTCGTCCCAGTGAATGGGCTGTAGTTTTTGGCTTTTCCGGGACGTGTGCGCGGCTGCTTGCGCCGAAAAGTTAGGGTGCGGTGGGTTAGGAGCTTACGCGGCGGGAGAATAGTTTGTATAAGACTACACCGGACTAGTTATCTTAATTTCGTTTATTCTCGCTGATATATATAGGAATCTTAAGCTTATTATGTACGATATTTAATTTACGTCCAATATTTTCTGATTATCGAACACATAATGTGTGTGAGGTAATCTGCAGAGTTGACCATAAATATTGTATTGAAAGCTAGGTAATCCGTATGGACCGTATCGATAAACGACCACTCACCCCTATACTACGAAAAAAGAAAACTTTAGCCGCGCTCACGGTATAATTCCGCAATGCACTGTGTGTGTGCGGTAGACGTAACGCGCGTTATCACCCTCTCGCGGCCACACGCGCGCCGTCCTCTCCGCCTGCACGATTTTTCCTTCAATTTGCGCTCGCCGTCTCGTAAAGAATTCAATTACGCCGTTTTGAATTATCAAGCGGCAGTGCCGCGAGTTACGTATAAAGCGTGTCCGCTGGAAATAAAATATTATCGCGCTCGCAGTACAGCTTTACGTATATATATATCCACACTCCCTTTTTTTTACTCCCGGGCGTCTGTTCTGCAATGGCCATTGTAATGAGGGCGAATTTATTATGCACGCGTCGTGTGTGATGTTTATCGAGGGCTAAATCGATTATTGCCGCGGTCTTTTGTGCGTGGAAAAAATGTCGAGTCGTATGTGGACGGTGGCGGTCGCTTTTGAATGTCAAGTTTCTATTAGGAATATTAGCAAATGGATAAAAAACAATCTTTTTGACAGTTATCGAGGATGAAGCAAGGCTATACACGCGTTTAATGGAATAAATGTCGACCTGGATGATCGTGAAGTGAGCTGCTGCGCTACTCGACGCGTATGGGGAAAAAGCCAGGCCAGATCGGTTGATTTTAAGCATGAAGAATGTGAGGAGACGCTCGAAGAAATTGAATATCGGCCGTGCAACGTGCGAGTGTAATTTATGTGCGGCTGGAGCGGAAATTGCAGCGTCAATTTTCATAGATTATGGCGTTTATACGGGATGTATCAATGGTGCTAACGCTGAAACTTCCTCGCTCTCCTCGCGTATATTCAGTATAGCTATCCCCCGCCTATATATCTGCCATTTTTCAAATGCATAAATCACTTTCGTCACGCCATTAATTTCCATTTAGAAAACGCGAAAGAATATACGATATTTCTTAATTATTGCATAGACATTACACGAGCTCCAAAATCATCCCCTTATACAGCTCTCTATGAATTATTACGCTGTATCACAAGCCGATGCTTCCTCGTTCTCTCTCTTCCACCACGAGGCATGAATCAACAAACTTTCAAACTTCGGAGGTAGGAGAGGACACGAGTCCGGGCCTTATCTTACAAGCCTCTTTCTCTTTCTCGAGCGAGGCGCGCCGCTGCAGCAACGACAATGGCCGCGAGTCAATTTTTCACGCGACAACGTCGCCACGGGTGATTGATTAATAAATTTCCCAAACACTCGTGGACAAAAGGCTCGAGGAAAAAAGAGACACAAGGTGTGGGGGGAGGAGGGACAATGCCGCGGCGCTCTGTATAAACCGTGAGCGCTGTAAAAACTTAAAAGGGGAAGATTGATAGGCGAGTGGGCGCGCGGAGGTTCCCTCGAGGGCAACGTGAAGTGTACAGCAGGGAAGAGGCGGAGGAGTTGCGGAGAAGGCGGCGGCTGAGGTTAATTTATTTTTGAGTCGAGCTGCGTTATGCCGGATGAGAATGGATCTTTAATGGGATAATCGGATGTGTATTGATGGCGTTGTCCGGAGCCGTTAATGTTAGTTTAAGTATCGCAGGTATAAGTAGCGGCTGTAGGGGGTTGTTTTATTTTTCTTCGGAAAATGTTGTAGATTTACAGGTGAAATTACTATGTCGTAAAAGTTTTTATGAAAATTTGAAAAATTCATACAAATAATTTTCGCGAGTGTTCTCGGGAGAATTTTTTAATTTATAGTTTTTGTTATATGACTAAATAGTAAATATTCATTTAAGTATTGAATTATTTTGTATTAAACAAGTTTCCAGTGCATAAAAATAGGTACGAACGCGAACTGTAATAAAAGCAGCCATAAGATGAGGCTGTAAAATGCAGAGCTGTAATAATCTTTGAATAAGTCTTGTAGAAAAAATGTCTTTCCCGCGACTTGAATCATTTGTTGCAGGACATTCGTATTTTACGGGGGCTGGAAGTTTCGCGTGGACCCCACAAAAACCGAATAAGTATAAAAAGTTAGGAATACGTCTTTTTATATAAAATTTTTAACTGCAGTATAAGGGAATCGGCTCATGTCTGGCTTTATTACTAATACAATATACTCCCTGTTATATGTGCGCAATATCTTTGTTTTTCCTAGTAGTATATAACCTCTCTCTTCGACATACGTTCGCTCTGCTAACATTGAACTTTTTTAAATTAATCGACATTTCAAACTGACAGAAATATTTTATTGCACGAAGGTGGTAATACTTTCTACTTGAAAAGTATTACAAATGTTACACAGAATATTATATTTGTCGGTTTTCGTTGAATTGAATTCAAGATATTATCCATGACTTTTATCGACGGATTAAACTTTATTTTTGAAAAGAATTCTATTTGATCACTACTTTAAAAACATTCTAAACTAAATAGATTACTGCTATTTCGAAACGGTAAAAAAAACGATTCGTATTTAGTTTCGTAGCCTCTAAAAATTACACCGGCTGATCAAATCCACCATTAATTAATGCACAGTAAAATGTTTTCATGACCTACTACTACTCGTCGCCTCCACCATTCACGGGTCTATACGTCTAGTATCAATATTATGCGCAGATTTCACGGGATGGTCACACGACCGATTAGGTACACTTATGTCAAACATGATTATTGATACTAGATGCGGTATGTGACATCAATGCTACACCGGCCCTCGATGACAAATCAATGCATATACAACTATCGCTACATTATCCGGTGAAATACTCAATCAGACATTTCCCGTATTGTATTTCCCAAACTTGATAAATATTACATTCCCACTACTCGATAATTCTTTCACAGCCAGACATAAACCATACACACGATACATATGAAGCATAGCCTGAATGATAACCAAACCATACACGGAATAATATTTTCGTTACAGCTTCAAATATGTAACAACATCCCCACCTCCATCCCTGTAATACCGGAGCTTCAGAAACAAAATGCAACAGCAGCAGCGGAGGCCAACAAAAAAAACACGCTTCAACCACATACAGTACCGGAATCGCGCCCACATGGATTTCCGATCCTCAGTTGGCTGCGCGGCATGCATCAACCTCTTTGTCTCTCTTTTCGAGCGTCCATCCGCGCGCGCCCATCCATCGATTCGAAACGTCGGCACTCTCTCTTGCTCTCTCTCGCGAGCTGTACATATATGCATACCCTCGGCCTCTCGTCGCCTGTGACTCGCAGGGCAAACACGCGCGCGCTCTGCAAACGCCTCTGGCTCTTTCGCCATTGATCCTCCCTATGCTGCTGCACCCGCACCCACGGTGCAGTGCCGATTGTACGCGCTGTATTTAGGTCGCGTATATATACTGCGCGTCGCCGACGTCGCGCCCCTATATATATACAGCGCGCGTTGACAAAACCGTAAAGTTGGCGCCGCGCGTCTGGAAAGGAACAGCGAGGGTGTAGAGGGATAGCTGCTTATATATAGCGAAAGAGAGAGGATATATAGGAAGGGAGCTTTGATTCGGGAGAAGTGCTGACGCGAGGGCGTAAATACTATACCTCCCGTGTGTAGAGAGCGTTTTACGAGAATTAGTCGGAGGGCTCGCTTTTTATGGAGCGCCGACGCGCGCGTGTGTGTACCGGGTTGAGATAGAGAGAACGCGAGCGCTCGAAGCAGAGATTCGATGCCGCTGTATATATGGCTTTCTATGTGTCTGTGTGCGTGCTGTGTGTATAGTGTCGGGGGTTTTTCCAGCAGCTTCGACTCGGCGAGGGTCTGGCTGTTTTTTCCTATTGTTACTTTGCGGAGAGGTCGGATGGCTCTCGGGGCGATGTTTTTATATTTATTTTGTTTATCGTCGATGGATCGTTTATGAAACAAAGGTTTGTTATTGATCTGGACAAGGTTTGTGGAACTTGTATCGTAAAGCTTGTTTATACGTGTAAACGTTGTTATTTGTAACGACATCTTCCTTTTGTTCATACATAATGGCACAAAACGATTTTATAATCGTGTATAACGAGTATTGTTCGAAAAATCTCATTTTCTACTTGAGATACATATTATAAAAACATGTTTCGAAAATATCCACCACGACAGAACTTCCCCTTTGAGAAGGGAAAAAGGAACCCGAAGAATCGGATTCATTACGCGGCCCGTGAGGACAGACAATGTGTCGCAAAAACCGAGCGACAGTGCCGTCGCCGTATACGCGCTGACAAAGCGAAGCCCGCGCACTCGCGCGCGTCGATGTTATCGGCCACTCGGAAAAGTGGAAATTGTAGATTCGAGCGTTTTGCCGGCCGAGCTTTTCTTTATTCCTTTTATTTTTTCCCACCCTCTCCCTCTCCCTTCATCGGTTCAGAGTTACGAGTACTGGATCGGTGCCAGTGGTCGTGATGATAATACCGAACCGGCGGGGGGTTCACGGGGCTTTTTTTTTCTCCCTCTACATCGACTGGAGAGGAGGTGGAAAGTTTTCGCTGCTACTGCTGCCGACGAAAGATACGTTCGATGAATTACCGTCGAACGGATGTGTAAGCGTGTGTGTGTGTGCACAGCGAAGGGATCGCTCGTCGTCGTTTTCTGCCGGCGAGAGCAACTTCTTCTTTAATTGGCCAACTCGACGCGTGCTTCATCACCGCGCGATGCCCGTACGATGCAGCTATATACTTTTATGGATTTTTGTACATTTTTAAATCGCGTATATTAGTTATATAGTGGTTCTAGGAGAGTTTAAATGAAAACAGCAATTTTTTTTTCTATTTTCATTCGCGAGCTTTTGATGATTGATTACGAGTTACATTGAAGCTGTTATCTGAACAAGAATTACCAAGCACAGTTTATTGCTTGTAATTAATTTAGCTACATCGATTTCTATAGTGGAATTCATGGAATTTTAATCTGGCAATAGGTCACCTGTTAATTTGAAACTGCTTCTTGTCGAGAATTACCAGGAAAACGTTCATTTTCCGTCCGATAATTAATTTAGTTATCGGCGTCTATACACTCTCGTTCTACACTTTATATCATAGATTCCCGCGACTCTCTACAGTATCGCGATAACTTTGCCAATCAACAATCACAGTCTACTTCCCACCGAACCCCTACAAAATATCATTTACACTTTCCTCCCTTTCTGATTAATGAAAGAAACCGCACCGAGACTCGCTCGCTCGCTACAACAGCCCCATTCGAAAAAAAATCTAATCAAAGCCAGCGGCCGGAAAAACACTTGACACCGCGTCATCGAGCAAAGATTGCCACAACGCGCTCTCTCCCTTCTCCACGGGCTTTTAATTAAAGCACCAGCTCCCCTTGGTGTACATAAAGTTAGTTCGAGCGAGAAACCTTAGTTATTTCACTTGGCCGGGCGGATCTTTGCTCGTCAGCGTTTAACGCCCTGAGCGCGAGCGGGAACTGCAATTCGCCCTAGCGTGCGCGCGCACGCGAGCACGTAACTCCCCGTGTTGACCTTTCGCTGCTGCTGCCGTCGCCGCAGGATTTCGCGCTGGAGGAGGAGGAGGAGGATTTCTCCGGTTCCTCGCGTTTAAGAGGTGATTCTTTTACGGCCTCGACTGCGCGCTTTTTCCTTATTTTTTTAGGCCCGTGATAAAATTACATTGGTTTCTGTATTATCACAATAGATAGGCTTTTTTCTATATTAATATATATATATAAACTTGTATAATTACTCACGTCTGAACAAACACGTATACAACAATTTACTCGGATCGTTCTGGAAAAACACTTCAACAAAGGCCATAGCGACTGATCGCAATCTTCCCTAGCTCGACTTTTCCCCCGGGACACTATACTCCTGCCTGTGCGCTGCGCGAGAATCGATCAGCTGCAGTAGCAGCGTCGTCGTCGCTCGCGTGCACACGCCAAGTCTCGAGGAGCTGTTTGCCAAATAGCGCGGCGCCTAGTCCCCGGGGGATACTCCCCGAAAGGCAAACCGCGCCGCCGTCTTACTGATTGATCAAACGCGATCGCGCAGGTGCAGCGCTCGTGTATGTGTTCCGATAGCATGGCGTTGCCGTTTTGCCGGTTGAGAAGAGAGAGGAGAAAGAATTCGCGGCGATGGGAATGGATAATAATTATTGGAAGGCTGCAAGATGGAGGTACAGTGATTGTATTTACGTTCAAGGAGTAAATAATCAAGTTTGATCGATAGAGTAGAGTGAAACTTTGTAAAATAATCATTGGGCTCGAACAATGTTGCTCTTTCCTAGCTCGAGTTCTGTTGTGAATCCCTTCGCTGTATATATACGTAAACAAACTATATTATACAGCCGCAAGATTAAACAGCCAACTATAACCCCTTCGGTAGAACAATAAACAGAAAACGATGTACGCTCGATTTATCCCTGACGGCGAATTGCAAAATCATCGAAACTTCTCTTTCCATCTAATACAGACATAACAGCGATATGTATAGCCCCGATGAAAAAAAAAAAGAGAATAAAAGATTTCGTCGAAGAGCACGAATCGACGGTAACAGTCGAACTTTTCAAATAAATATGGATACGCGAGCACCGGCCGTCTCATAAATTACGCGAAACAATCTCTTGGATACGAGAGAAAAAGCGAGAGACTCGCCCACTACGCTGTTAATAAAAAAAGCGGCTGCGCGTCCTTTTTCCCGCCCACGTGCAATAAATAATCCATCAAACTCGCGCTCGCGCGCGCCTGCGAAAGCAATTCGCTCCTTCTTGGCGCGGCCGCGTCGAAGAAAAAGCCGGAGCGCGAGCGCGTTTTGTCACCCCGGGAATATAAATTCCGAAAACAAAAGGGGGCAGAAAGAAATAGACTCGAGGAGACAGGTGCAGAGCGCGGCCGCGTCTTTTGTGCCATAGCCGCGCGTTGCTGGCCGCTCGCGCGTGAGGATGAAAGGAGAGTTGCGGGAGGAGGAGGAGGAAAAAATGAGAGGATTCTTTATCGTAAGTGGGTCAGCTGTGTAGGCGACGATGAAGCTGACGTCGAGAGGATGCGCTGTGCTGCTGCCGCTGCTGTTTCGGTTTTCGTTGTGTACACGCACGTAGTATAACACAGAGAAAGAGAGTGAGAGAGACCGATCGATCATAGTTCGTTCGAAAAAACGAAGCGACAAAGAGAGAGCCCGGCTCTTGGGTGGGGAACGGAGGCTATAGGTATTGCGGAGTGTGCGGTGTTTTTTTTTGTTATTCGAGGTGTGTATTGGTTTGGATGTACGGTGCGGTAATTCGATAATTTAATATAATCGTTTGGATTATGTATTATATATGGAGAGAGAATATATTTATGCCTATAGTGTTTGGTTGAATATAATATTGAGAAGAATAATTATTATTGACTTGAAATGTTTTAGATTATCAGGTGTCCTTGTTTATTTTTAAATCTATTAAATATTAAATTAATATCCAAGTAGGGTATAAGCTCTAGAAGCTTTATAAAACGCTTTTAAATGGAACAAAAGAGAGCGAAAGAGATATATAGAAAGAGAGAGGAAGGGAGGGAAAAAACAACGAGGAGCTTAATTAAAGCTAACAATCACGTATTTATAATCTGAGAAAAAATAAATAACATTTAAGCTTGTTCCAACTCGTTGCTGAAGCTTTAGTTCCTGCGCGCAGTTGGGTCTTTAATTTTAAAAGCTTCAAGTGTCGCCGCATATCGCAAAGCTAAGATAAAACTGAGAGAAAAGATATAGTGCGGCCGCTAGAAAGAGTCGGACGTCGCGAAAGAAGCTTACGAGGTGCTTACGCGCTCTGCTAAATATCTTAATAAACGTATTTCTGATTTCATCCGAGAGTAAATACTTTTTAAGTCCCGCTCCGATTATTATTGTCGAGTACTACCTCTCCACTGCAATATAGAGAAGCGATATTAAGACGAATTAAGGCGTGTGTATAGATATTTGATACTCGCCGAAACGTATAGGTATATATATGCGATGCGGGGCAATTTGATTTTCCTCTAGCAGCATAATGCCTCGCCTGGAAATCTGAATTTACTGCAGTAATCGGCTTCCAGTCCACCGCCGTTGCACCACTGCACGCGATATATACAAATGGTCGTTTGCGCATTGTTATTTGCGGGAAGACGCGGGGAAAGCCGCAGTTTTTCTTTTTACTGCAGTCTTTGAAGCTGGCCGATATTCAACACGGACGTTTAAGTTTTTCCTTTTAATTAATTCGATTGTTATATATATATACGTTTGATACTGCATAATCTGTATTTACCTTTATATATGTAATTTCTTTCAATTGATACGTTAAATTATAAAAATTATTTCCTTGTATTACGACAATAAGATTAAACATGACGAATGAAACTAGAATTTTTAATACAGGCTTTTAAAGCGCAATCGCAAGTGCTCTAAATACCTCGCAAGCGTTCTCACTCAAGCATTAAACACGAACGTACAATCTCAACGTCAGGCCAGCCCTCGCCCCCAAAGAAATTAAAAGTCGATTCATCATGCGCCTACTCTCGCGACCCCTTATATACACACATACATGCACACAATTAGTGGCCCCTCTTTCACGCAAAACGTCACGAATTATACCATCTCCGCGCGCGTTATTTACGCAGTCACGAGCCCGACTTTTGGAAAGCGCGGGAGCGGAAAATAAATTTCCGGCTTTGTCTTATCGAGAAGAAAAGAGGAGAGCTGCGGCCGCGCGCTTAAGCCCCTCGTAAAAACGCCCGCGGTCAATTTCGGACGCCCGGAGAGAGAGCGAGCGAGCGTTAATGAAAGGGGTTGAATTTTCGGGTCGAGGTTGGTTCCCGCCGCGGTGGAAAAATTTCGCGGACAATGGGCCACGTGAAGGGGAGAATGGGGTTGTTGACTCGCTTTGAGAGGACCGGTATACGATGATTTTTAGAGCGTGTATAGACAAGAGAGCGAGTATAGCGCTTTATTTACTTTTTTCGTGCGATGTAGAACGCAGGATAATGTTTTGCATTTATATCGATGGGATTGACATTTTTGCGTATTTTGGACGTGAAAGGATTTTTTTCGGCCGGTATCTAAATTTTGGTCATGCGTTATTCAGGAGCTTACGGTTGTATAAGCTATATACGTAAATAGAAGTGTTGTACATATACTTAGTTTAATTTATAGTCCTGTATCAAGAATTTTTGTCTTCGAAGGCTGGTTTTTAAATGCATAGTTTTCGTTTCGAATAATAAGACAAAAGATTTTGTCGATTATATGAAATAAAATTTTGACAGGAACTATTATCACGAACTAAAGTAAACCCCAAATTCCCCATTACCAATCTCAGCCCAAATATACTTTAAACCCAACCGCGAGTGATACCCATATCCCACAATTAGCAGCGAGCAATAAACACGAATCCATTTAGTAGTAGCCAAACACACCTCTCGCTCTCTCCTCGCTCCTATCTCTCTCGTTGAGCGCGTATTATCCATTCAAAGCCCGTGCACAGCGTACGAAAAGTGCACACAAAGCCCCGCAGCACGAGCTTCGCGATCATTAACGCGCGAGCGTTTTATACCACCGCAGCTTCACAGTATACGCGCGGCCAGTTTTCTCGTATTCTTCCGCTAGACCAAGACCAGACTCTTGCCGTCGTCGTCGTCGCCACTACTGCAGCGCTCGCTGACGGGGATAAATGAACAAAGCCGCACGCGGCGAGTAGTGCTCGCGCCCGGTCGTTCGCTTCGCGCGCGAGAGTTACACGCGTCTCCCTCTCCAGCGCTGACGTTTTGCCGCATTGAATTATGCATTATTCGCGAGGCGTCGCATGAAAATTCAAGGGAGGGAGGAGAAGAAAGGATGGAATATTTAAAGTGGTTTTATCTCGGTACGTACGTAGAATTTCGCCGCGGTGACAAACGTCAAGCGCCGCGAGAATCTTGTCGCGCGGCTGCATACACGCGCGGAAATTCGCACGCTGCACATATACACACGCAGGGAGCATAAGAGAGAAAGCGTATACGTATATATATATGTATGTACGCGGTGAAAAATTTCGGAATGCGACGGGGGGTGTAGAGAGAAGTGGGCTGGAAGGAACGAGAGGCGGGTTCTTGTTTATTGCTTGTCGGTGCGAGGTACGCGCATATTGTATACGCGGGATTAGACCGGGCTTGCGCTTAACGCGGTGCTTCTACATTCTTTCGCTTTATAATTAGTTTTCTTGCCGGGAGTAAATGGTAATGCCGCATAAAGCGGCATGTTAATATATTGGTTATTATCGCGTACAAAGCTTCTACAAACACAAACAAAAGCACTTTTGCCGCATATATTATTCGAGGAAAAGCGAATCGTCCCGACAAACGCACAATTATATAACGAAAGTTCAGCGCGCTAATTTCGAAAAAATTCGCCGCGCACCTTTATATATATATATCATGCACACATAACAGCCATTTCGCTCGCTGCAGATTCTTCCGCTATGGCAATTGCATGGCACACAGCGCCGCCAACTCGTAACTCGGCGCTCGTTACACGCGCCCGCACAGCCCGCGCCCATTACAAAATCACAGAGACAAGGGAATTTTTTCCCCGAGCCGCGTGGAAGGAAATGGCCTCTGCGCTCGTCGTTTATTGTGCTTATCCTATACGCTGCGAGCGAGCGAGAAAGACTGTGTCTTCGTGACGCTGCATCCACAGGAAAAAGGCTGCATGCAGCGGACGAGGCGTGTAACGAGTGTGTGTGTCGCGAGTAAACAGGGCGCAATATGCGATGTGGTTAGTTTGAAACGAGCATCGAGCCTCGTGCTGCATGCCTGGACGTATTAAAAATTTTAACGGCCGATATGGACGCGTGTAGTTGGTTTTTAATTTTGTCCTTTTGGGGTAAAGCGGTGTTTATGTATATGGAAAATCGATATTTTTGCGACGACAAAAAACGATATTCATTAATCTCATAAAAATATATATTTATACTTATTTTTATTTCTAGCTGGAGTGAAATTGTTTATTTTCCATTATTTATTCCACACCTCATATACCACTATACCACTCGATTCCAAACTTTAACACCCATCAACCCGGGAAATAGTTTTCGCCCTATATATACACACGCAGCTCCGCAGCGAAACAAGTGATAACTCATTCATCCGCAGGAAGGCATATACTTTAAACGCACTTCGGCCACATCCACTCCTCGGCTGGCTGGCTGGCTCTCTCTCTCTCTCTCTTATATAGCCGGCTGCCGGCAGCACACGGGCGCACGGCGGGCGGCCTCGCGCGAAAAAAGTGAATTTACTCGCGACGCCGCGGACGAGAAAATTTGTTGGCTCCGGTTCCGGCGCGAGAGCGAGCTCGTCTCTCCGCCCAACGGGTGGCCGCCCCAAGTCGTCGCGTCGCAAGCGCGCGCCTTTGCCCCGGTGAAATATGGATCGCAATCTTGGCGCGAGCGAGCGCCTGTGCTGCAAAAAGGAGGCGGGCGATGTTGGGAACAATGTGTGTGTGCGATGGGGGTCTCGAAAGGCGTCGATAGTGAAATTAGAGAGGGAGTGATGTGTGTTGGTGAAGATATGGTTTTTCGAGATTTAAAGTGTGCTTTTGTAAATTTTTAACGAAAAATCTGTTTGGAGATTTGTATTTGAAGCTAAGAGTTTAGAGAATAAAGTTTCAAGTTTTGCTTTATTTGTTGAATACCTAACGTTAAGCTACGGGAATATTCTGACGCACAGAGTTTCAGTAGAATAAGACCGAGTTTAGTCAGACGCCTGCATAATACACAACACTTGAACCCTGTGTCAAATACAAATGATTTTGATGCAAATAAGTAAATATACTTTGAGAAATTAACGAACTCAATATTTCAAACTGCGATAATATAGATTTACCTAAGGCAAAACAAAGAAGGCATGAATTTTCATTAAAAGCCTCGGAATCGAGGAATATCTATAATCAAAATCACTTATCAGTATATCCTCGCTGTAAAAATTGGCTTCTCTCCCTCTTATATATTCCCACTCTTTCCTCCTCCCGTTCTATACCAACATCATAAAATACACTCAGGAATAAATGGAATAAAGGATCCTTACCAAGAGAGATAAAAGGTATCCGCACACACAGCTCGCGCGCGCGCGCGGAATACATTTTCAGCTTCCACGCGGCTTTAAAGATAATGAACTCTTTCCATCACAATGTAATTTAGAATATACTGCATTAGTCAAACTAATGCGCTCTCCTGCCTACACACACTATGCACATAACAATATTTCAAAAACCCAATATCCCCGTATCAACAAAGTTCCCGCCTCTCCTCGCGCAGCGCAATAGCTGAAATTCTTTAATTCCAGCCCGCGCCGCACTTCAGGCAAAAAAGACAAAAAAGGAAGAAGAAGAAGAAGAATCAACGCTCCGCTTCCTCTCGCGCTCTCTTTTAATTAATCGCATCGATCAATAAGCGGAAGACTCTCGCGCTATACTCGTTGGCGCGCGCGGCTGCACCAGGCGAGATACATCCGGCCCTGCCCTTAATTAAGGCCATCTTTCGCGCGCAGATAAGAAGAGCCAGAGCCGTATAAGAGCGAGAGACAGATGGCGCACACGCCGGCTCGCGCATATACACACACACACGAGCTCGCGAATAATGGATGCCCCGCGATTTCCATTTCCGCGGCTGTTTTATCGCGGATCCGCGCGTGAGCCGGGGGAGAGGGAGGGAAAAACGCTAAGGAGCCGTGGCTGCTGCGCGAGCTGCTAGCGCTTTAATTCGCGGGCGATTTATCGACTCCTCGAGCCGCGCTAATGGCGCGCGTAATTCTTTATAGCTGGCCGCGTTGCGGAAGGCCGGCGATCTTCGTGCGCTCGTGATGCCCTGGGAAAACGTCGGATATATGGCGTTGAGTTTAGATGGTTTTTTGTAAAAATCTAGGGACGCGAGATTTCCGGTTACGCGAGGACCGGGTTAGTATAGATATGGAAAATAATTTATTTTGATTAAAAAATCTACGTTATTATCTGGGAAATTGGGTAACAGACGGCTGTAGAGTGACTTTATTAAGCATGATATATTCTAAATGACTCGTAGAGATAGTATATTATCGTAATATTTTACAGGGTCGAAAGTAAACGAAAGCTCCGAGCTGACGAAATTTTTCATCCATCAAACTTCTGGATAAAACACCTGTAAACATCTCATTTATCACTCCTAACAAGTGCAGCCTCTCCTTCCCCACTCGCCTCCATCTCCATAAAGAATCGACTTTTCATCTCGCGCCCTCTAATTCTCCATTCAGACGCGCTAATGCAAGCGAAGAAGGCGCGAGCTTACGTCTCCTGCGCGCTAATTTATCGGCCGATAAGTAGGCCAGCGAGCTATACCCACGCGCGCCCGACGAAGATTGACGATCGCCGTGGAATTTTCTCCTGTACGAAATAACACGAATTTCTCGCTCTCTCTTTTGCCCTGCGTCTTTACGATGCCCGTTTAATGATCGGGCTTAAGTCAAACGTAATCGAGCCCGGACTTTAATCGCCGCTTCGTACTCCCCAGCCGTAAAGTGTCTACCACCGCCGCGCGCAGTTCGCCGCGAATTACTGTCTTGGAATTTCGACTATCTCGCGGTCTTTTATTAACCGAGCGGCGAGCGTCGAATGGTTTCATGCAAGTTTCATCGCGGTTTATGGGACTCGTAAATTTTTCGATATTAGTTCGCCAACTATTTATTCATTTTAATTGATATATAATAATATATGTGTGCTTTATATGTTATTATGAACTTTATTAAAAACTTGCAAAAGAAACTGAATGGAAGGTATAAGTATAGCTCTTTTTTTGTTCATTATTATCAAACTAAAGTTAATCTTGAAGTAGTGAAATTTCATCGCTTGAGCTTCATACTTAATTGCAAAAAGTTTCTGATTGAAATTGGAAAAACTCAAGCGCCCTTACACGTAATCTCGAAGAAAATATATTATACGTTCTAAAGATATAAATCAGCAAGTCTTCAGCGAAATAAATAAAACGTTCGATCACGGAATTAGAAACTTTTATAACGGTGACGAGAGACTGTTCAATATGTACGCGGAAGATAATTTAAAACTGTACATCCAAAGATTTTCCGCGCCGGCATAAAGGCAGTTAATCAAACTTTCTCCGCGTTATATAGGCGGAGACGCTTAAAAAAGGTAGGGTTCAAAAGTCCATCATAAGTTTTCGAAATCTTATTAAATTTCAAAAGTTACTTAAATTATGAATAATTTAATGTTCAAACGCTTTAATCATTAATCAACCCCTGGGAACTACTTTGAGGAGCTTTTTAAGTACTTTTTCGAGGCTTATACTTAATGTAGTTTTTAACGCAATTTATCACTATATAATGTTTGTTTTGAGGAGAAATTCCGCGGAGTAAAATATTTCCTTTGGAATTTAATAAAACGTTATTAATATTTTCACTGAAATATTAATTTTATAATGAAAAATTCAAATAATGAAGATTCTTATTTTAGCAATATTTCTGCTAATAATGGTTCACTGAAAACGATAATTTAATCGTTGAAGATTTTGCAAAGTTCTGTCGAAAAAATTATCCCTACAGTTAAACATCTGTTTTGTCGTATATAAATCTGAACAACAAACGCTTATTGCTTGCGAAATTGCCACTACAAATTTCATGCAAGCAAAATTAATGACAATAATTAAGTTAAATCGCTAGATCGCGGGAGGCCGAAAAAAGAAAAACGATAATTGGACGAAGGCAGCGCCCTCGAAGCAAATTACAGAGCTCACTTGTCAAAGAAGCGCAACCAGCGACGATAATTAATTAGTTAAGCAGCGCACAGTCACTTTACGATATGACAAAAGACAGAGGGTAGGACTAACGCTGCTGCAGCAACGACTAGAATTTATTTCAGCCGGGGGTAATTGTTTCCTCTCAGCCGCGAATTTGACGAGCTCACTGCGCCGATCTTATCTCGTTTCACAGCGCGCGAAGGAAACTCCTTTGAAAATCCGCGCGTAAGTCGCGCGCTATACCTCGAGCGTGATAAATCGAGCCGGGCGATTAATAATCGCTATATACGCGAGCTATACGCGCCGTTTGATGGTTATTTCGAGATGGAGAGCCGACGAAGCATCGGGATTTCGCAGCGCGGATGGATGGGATTTGGAAATTTTAGGGGAGGATTTGCGGTGAATTTGAGGGGAAGCTCGAGTAGGGTTGGGAAAAATTACAAAAGCCTTAGTTATGTCTTAGATTATTTTAAGAACATTTTTTTATATTATAATCATTGAAGTTCTGAAAATTTTTTGGTAAGGCGAAGTATAATTTCAATAATTAATAATTCTTTTTATCCGGACTTTTTGAAACACTGTCTAAATATTATTTTATAAAATGTAGAGCAGATATCTTTGTTCTAGATTACCTACATTTTCTCAATTATTGAAGAATTAACGACCGTCTTCTATTGAGAAAAGTATTGATTAAACTTTTAATGAACTATTGAGGGCAAAGTATTGGTAAATGCCTTTTTCTTGAAACTTTAATACAATGATTGGCAGAAAATTGCCGAAAAACTGGATAAACTAGAACACGAATGAATAAAAATATTCTTATTTAAAGACAATTTTTCGACTGAAAAATATTTGCAGTTTTAAAATTTAAACAGAAACTCACGAGACTTTGAAGTTAACTTTTGCAGCACTGCTCGTTACTCGTTATCGGTTCTTCAGCCCCCCGCAAATCGAACCCGGAAACACTACTTCCCCCCTTGCTTGCTATCTCTTCGAAAAAACCGACGAAAGGCTCTCGAAGTGTCGGAACAGAGGAGAAAAAAAATCCGAACGTCTCGCGCGACGGCAAAGTCGCGGCTGTACGCGAGGCACAAATTGTCCGGAAATTACGCGGTATATACCAGCTGCGCGCACGCTTTCTCTATATACTTACGCAGCTTGCGCGCCAAACGTAATTTAAGCTTCGACTTCCTCGCCACCTTCACTTAGGCCCGGAAATTGCGTACTTACCGGGTAAAACTGCCGCTCGTAAGGCCCTCTACGCCTTTTTCCACTCTAGCGCCCCCCTTTCTCTTCCTTGATACTGCCTTTTTCTCAGTGGCTATCTCAGCTAGTTTCTTTATAATTCTAGCTGGGGGAGGGATTTTCAGTTATATGTTGGCGGTGGAAATGAGCGAGAAGGAGGAGCTTTCGTGTGAATGTAGTAAGGCGAGTGGGTGAGAGAAAAAAAGCATGGAGGAGCGAGTCATTTGATGTTTAGGTGGTGCGAGGGTGAGGCGAGTTGTTGACGAGTGGGATGGAAATTTCAATTTTTCATTAGACTTGTGGAACTATGAAACAGTAGTGCGGAGGAGCAATCATTTGAGGTAAGAAGTGTAAAAAGTTTACGATCGCAGAACGTGTAACGAACGTTTGGAGATTATTTGGGAGTGCATTTTTTAATTCGAGAAAAAAAAATAACATAAATATTTAGAAATATTTATATATTTTTCTTTTAATTGTTTTGGTATTGATTAAAAAAATGGAAGAATGAAGTAGAAAATGGAAAACAAGCTTCAGAAAAATTGTAAAAAAAAATATATTTTTTTTTATAGGCAGTGACATGCAATTTCAATTTGATTCCAGAAAAATATTTACAATGTTTTTTTTAATTCTATATTTTTTTGAAAGCTTTTCGAAGCAGCTATTTAAAAACTTCTTTTTCGAAAAATGTTGCAAACAAGTTGGTTTTCACTCAAAATAATTTGTAGCGAATTCGTTTGAAGGTAAAATAGCTTTTACGATCCTTTACATTTTCTATATTTCGTTTGATTTTGAATATGTTTGTTTTTCAGATATGTATAAATATCCTATGCAAATAAAAAAGTTACCGTTTAGTAAAAAGCATCTATGTAAATAGAACAATTTTTTTTTTTTTCATAAAAAGGATGAAAAACTGAAACGAAATTTCGTGCTTTTATTCGGGTATAACGAAATAGAAAGGAAACCAAGAGAAAATAGAAAACAGTGTAGGCGGCGTTCGACACAAAATTCAATTTCACAAACCATCAGATTCTAGCAAGCCACAGTCGCTTAACACTTGAATAGAGAACATTTTTCATACTACCTTTACGATAAAAACAGATCTAAACGCGCACGCTTCTATTGAAACGACTATCTTCCTGTTTTGCCTGAACTTGTCAAACTTTTCCACGCTTCCGCGAGATAACGCTTCGGCGAAGATAACGCGAGTACCAATTGATAATCAGCTGCTACTATCCACCACATGGTTCTCTGCATGCTGAGAGCCACGCTACGTTCACGCGGATGCACTCCGAAAATTGGACGTTTGCCATTTTTTTTCTCGCCTAGCTTTTATTTTCCTCCCTCGCGTCCATCACACCCAGCCGCGAGCAGTACTAACTACTCGTCGAAAAAAAAAAAAAAAAAATACGGAGAGCACAAGGGTGAAAATTATTTCGCGTGTTGTTGGCCGCGTGCTTTCGCCGCGATTCGCTGTATTTTCCTCGTCCATCTGCGGTGGGTTGTATCTCCCGTTACGCGTATAGTCGCGCATATTTGGACAGAATACGGATCGCACCATCCCAGCTTATTTGGCAATGACTAACTGCCGGTAGGTTTGTAAATTGATGTTTTGATTAGTCAAAAAGTGACATTATCGTCAGCTAAGCACTCGAATACTTTACCACTATAAATTTCTATTTATAACAATACTTTTTCCGAGTCGAAATTTATCAGCCGCAGCGAATAAAATTGTCCAACGATCGTTAAACTTACCCGGCCGCGAAAGCCAAACTTTGGCACATTTGGCAGCAAAATTTTATAACCCTTCTCACACAATCAGCTCGGCAGGCCGCGCGCATGGCTCCGATAACTCAACTTAATTTCGCCGCTCATTCGGACATATTTTCAAGGACCTCCGCAGAGCAGTGGCGCAGTTTCCGCGAATTTACGAGCGTTTTCCAGAATGGCCCGGTAAATTTCGCGATGCCCGCGCGCGCTTCTAATTTCCTCCGCACACCCGACGCGCTGCTCATCGCGCGTAAATTCCCTTCCGCGCTCGCGAGCTCCACTTTTGTTATTTACTCTTTTTATTCACATCTCGCTGGTTCTGTTCTTCCGGGCGATTCCTCTCTCACTGTTGAGCGTGTGGTGGTTTTTCCTCTCGCTTCTTTTAATTACGTGGTTCAGTGGGTACATCTGAGACCACGGTTGTTGAAAAAACTTCGATGAAGGTGATTCTTCATTGTATCGGGTGTTATATGTGCAATGCCGGTTACTCTCTATAATTATTTTAGTAAAATCTGCTACTACTACAATGGAGAAACCGCCGTTCCCCTTTTGTCGTCTTCAAATTTTAGACACGCAATAGCCAAGCAAAGAAGTTGTACACCAACATCAGTGGCTCAGCAATCTAACATCAGCGAAACGACATTGCGCGCCACGGCGAGTGTAGCGAAATAAAAGCCGTAAACGAAGTTTCCCGTTCTAAAAAGAGAGCAAAGCTCTTCCTCCACAGAGAGAGAGAGAGAGAGGGAACTTTTCAATTGTACGTATCCCTTTTCCATTTGCGTATACGTCTACGCGCTTTACTTTACATTTTTCTCGGCTCGTTCCGCATCTTTTCACGATATTTTTACTTAACGTTCCTCAAGTTTATCTTTTTACATCGTTTGCCGCCTTCCTCTCTCTCCCTCCCACCTCCCACCTCCGTTGCCGTGGAAGTTTCTCATTCCGTTTGCCTTTTTACTTCCGCCTTCGTCTGCATCCCGGCGCGCGCGCGAGTTTCTCTCTCTCTCTTCTTTCTTTTTTTCCACCTTGTCCATTTTCCATCGAGCTTCCTCCGCAGGGGCTGTTTCTCCTTTTTTCCTCTCTCTCTCTCTCTCTCTTCCCACCCGCCCGTTTCTCTCGTCGGAATCCCCGGGTCCTTACTCCTGCGCGCTCGTCTCGTTTGTCTATTTTGCCCGGCTCCTTACTTTGTGTTATCCTGAGAGAATTAAGTAGCGTTTTTCTTGGGATTAAGTTTCATCGGGACTTTCCGCGCGGAGAGCGACTTTTCTGAAAAATTATCATTCCGACAGTATAATGCAAGTGTATCCAACACAAGAGGATTCGCATAAGATAATACCCCTTTCTCAACTTACGTTTTATTATCAGTTCCCAAGTTGACCGTTATATAACAAATTTATTTAATCAAAAGTCTTTTAACGTCTTATAGCACTGCGAAAATAACTCGAATTCACTTACAATTTCGCGACGACGCTGCGTTTAATTTTCAGGGCGCAAAATCGAATCGTCAGCCGCGTTGACAGACACACGTATACGCGTGCGAAGACATCAGAAAGCGAACAATGCGTCGCGGCGCGAAGCCAATTTTGCATCGAAACTCGTTACCTCACTCTCTTCCCGCCATCTCATGGTTTGTCTTTCCTCGCTCTTCGCTCTCTCTCACGTCGCGGAACTTCGCAATCTCCCATTCAGCAAAATATTACGCCTCCAGCTTGCCATGAGTTTCCACGATCGACAATGGGACGCGCGAGCGCTGCATTTCCATCAGCGAGTTCCGTCACGCAGATTATCCTTATGTGTCATTATCGAATTTCTCTCTCTCTCCCTCTCTTTCTTGAGATGTCTATGTGTGTTGGAAGTGCACGCACATCGGGATATATCTAGTTCGGCGAGAATGAATTGGCGTGACGAGGAGTTCTTTGTTCTTTCTCATCGGCATTGTCTCGTCGCAGTCGTTACCTTTGCCGAGGTAGAGGAGCGATGTGAAGGACCATTCATAATGTAAGATGATTTTAGTAAATTTGTATAGCAGAAAATTACATAAAGTCATAAACGCTTTTAGATAAAAGGGAGAATATACCGTAAGAGTGATTTCTTTTCTATATTTTAGTATCGGATATTGGATGAAATATTGACTCTCTTTACTTTTTTTTTGTTCTTTCTCTGTAGCTGTTTCCAACTTTTACTCCGCTTTTCCGAATAAATCTTTTTTATACTCCATATTTCGAGAAACTTTTTTACTACCTATATATATATATATATAGCCGTGGTCCATCGGAAGAAAGATTCGAAATGAGCATCAATGTCTTGCGTTAATATATAACATTCAAATAGCTGTACGATTGTTAAAAAGAAAAAAAAACAATCAACTAGCATAAAATTACAAAAGTTCTGTAATACCAACAATAATCAGTGTCAGCGTGTGAAAAGTCGACAACCGCAAGTGGTAGAGGTCGGGGTACGGTCAGACGGTGCTCGAATTAGCGGCCGATTGAAAGGCGTAATTGCCACACTCTCTATACCTCACCCTCCTCAACACGTCCACCCCGTTCCCTTCGGCATCTGCAAACTGCAAGAAAGTCCAACTCGAAGGGCCGCTAGCTGGCTCACTCGCGGCCGAGAGCTGCAGCGGGAGAAAAATGGCACGACGCGCGCTGAAAAAGTGGCTCGATGAAGAAAAGTTTGCCAGCCAGCGCGTCGGACTTTTAAAATTGCGAAAATTCGAAAGTTCGCGCGCACGGTGAATGATGTTTCGCCTGATATTATTTGCCGGCGGCGGCTCCCTATATATAGATATAACGTATACGTGTGTATAGATATATATACACACAGGTATATAACCAGGGCCCTCGTAACCTCGAATCTAATCGCCTTCGGAATGAATGATAATCTAAGCTAGTGCTGCGCCGCTCGCGCAAACGCAATAAAAAGTTTGGCGCGGAGCAGCAGCAGCAAGATGTCGGGTCACGAGAGAGAGAGAGAGAGAGAGAGAGAGCGAGGCGCGCAGCTGTGACGTATAACGAAGTCATTGACGCCGTTAAAGCCGAACGAAAGTT
This sequence comes from Torymus auratus, assembly GCA_900474315.1. Taxonomy (NCBI): domain Eukaryota; kingdom Metazoa; phylum Arthropoda; class Insecta; order Hymenoptera; family Torymidae; genus Torymus; species Torymus auratus. Next base: position 29,944 of record UXGD01000426.1, read on the forward strand.
TTCCCTGCGCGCGCGCGGGCGACATGCAAATCCCGCGTAATTACGTTTGGTTTATGGCGACAGATATTTCGCAGCTTATTACTGGAGTGGAAAATATGGACTGGCGTCGGCACGTACACCGCTTGAATTATTTGTTTATAATTATATTGAAGCTGTTTCTGATCGACAAGATGATATAAATTGTAACTTTACCAAACGTTATTCAGTCACAACGCAACAAAAGAATACCACTCTATTTTCATTATTACTTTTGCTTTTCTAATTTCATTATTTTGCCTACTCTGCCTTATTATACATTATCATTTATATCATTATACTACTAAACACTTCTCCATTCAACTGCAACAAAAAAACAACTTCGCAGATTCCAATCTTCAATCCCTCTGAAATTCACTTCCCTTTAATGCACTGCGCGTTAAAGAGCAACGCACGCGAGAGCTGCAATCTTGCGCATCGCCTATTTCGCGCAATGCACGCGCGCAGTCCTGTCGTCGCCTGTGCACTTTGCCTTATTACGCGACGCGTGTACATCACCGCTCGTGATTCTGGTAATGGGCGTAGATTTAGCCTCTGCGCGTCGCGTCGCGTAATCCTGCAGCCTTTTTTCCGCGCTCGCGCAGGGAATTACCGTCGTTCCGAGCGCACGCATCGACTTTTCCGTTGCAAAGGCGTGCGGCGATGATGGGAAACGAGATTACAATTAGAAATTTTCTGAGAGTAGCTTACTGAAATGGTTATTTGCTTACAGTGGTTTAATGAACGAATTGGTTGTGTGCGGAATGAAATGTATTTTGTAATTGTTATAAGTTAATATTTTAGCAACTCCATTTTCATTCGTTATTTGAAAAAAAAAACGAGCAAACTCCAAACGCGCTGTGCGCGTACTATTTGGTTTTTGCAGTTATGATTATATAATTTTTTATTATGATTTCATTTTAATTAGTTTAAATGATAAGATAATCAATATATTACACACCTAGGGTGTAAAAGTAAAGGATGTTCCAGATCGCACGGAAATAGTCACCCGAGCCGAAGGCGAGAAAAATAATTTGATTTAATTTATTTATTTTTAAATAGTTAAGAATAAAAATTTATTTTCCGAAATTCAATTGTAGCGGAAACCAACTGTTATAAATTTTCTGAAATTTAATTTAAATTTAATGTATATTCTGTAATTTTGAATTTTATACAAATTTAATACAAATTTTGAAATCTTATTACAGAACTGTACATTAAATTTATAATAAATTTCAGAAAAATTTTAACGCAGTGTAGCGAATTTTCACGCCTATTCCTTACAGACCAATCAAAATCAATCTTTAAATATACTTCACAACATCATGCCATCGGTTTTTTAAAGAGTTGATAACTTATCTAATACTTCATTGAATTATGAGCATTAACAATTGTACAATTATCTTTTATTACCCCGCAGAACTATCCAAGTTTCCAAGTAAATTAAAAATCTAATAATCTGAAATACTTCAGACACCGTAACTCGTCCTGAAAAGTACAATTTTAAATGACGTCCTTTGCTATACACCCAACCGTAAATATCTAACAATAAAGGGAAAAAGAAAGTTTCGCTATAATAAAAGCTACGTGATATTTCTCATCCTTAATATCGCGACGAGTTTTCAGCGGCTTTTCCTCTCCCTCTTACATATATATATATACGCCGACGGGCGAGGAAAACCAGAGGGGCTAAAAGGATCCGTTTCGCATTTCTCCCCATGAATCCACTTCGGGAGAGAGAGAGAGAGAGAGAGAGAGAGGCGAGCGTAAAAAGTGGAAAAAATCTAAAGGATGAAAGGGAAAAACAGCTTCCGACTCTTTATCCCGTCGCGGGAGTCGCGCGGCCGTATATAAGACGCACGAGAAATGTGGGAGGGCGGGGGTAGGAGAAGGAAACCACGGGAGGTGTATATGGACCGGGATGAAATAACGAGGATCGCGAGCGAAATTTCATTCGAGGGCCGATACTCGCACGCTGAACATAAGGTGCGAGGCTCGAAATTAAAAGCCAGTTTCCAGTCGGGGATGAACCTTACGAATTTTTTTTTCTTTTGTGAAAATTTTTTAATCAACTTTTCGAATATTTCACCAACGATTGTAGGTTGCCGTATTTTTTGTTGCGTGATTGAGAATTTTGTTAATTAAATGTTTGAATATCGTTATGTAGTTATTCAAAGTTTGGTAACAAAATAAATGAATAGTTTAAAAAGATACAATAAGAATTTTGCAATCATAGAAAGCAACATTTAAGAAAATATGGTTATCGATTTGAGAATAGTATTTGTATTTCTTACCCTTGATTCACTTTGCGGCCTGTAGTAAATTTTTGAATACTTTTCACCTCTATAAGTCTTCAATTCTAAATTTTTACTAGTTTATAAATTTAGTATTTTATGTACGTTCGGTATCGGTCAAGGTGTATAGGATTTCAAACTATTGGTAAAATTTGAAATTCCTACCTCTTTGAAATCGAAAAGATTCAATTTTTTTTAGTTGAATCGATATACCTACAGAGATATTTATAACTTTCGAGAGAAACGTGACCCCGTTTTTTCAGTTAAATTAAAATTCATGTATCTAGACTGTTTTTTAGACACAACTGGAAATCGAAAATCTTTTATTCAATTTCGAAATCGATACTTTCTAAAACTTCAAAGGAGGCTCGTGTACCTTTGAAATTGAAATTTTTTCTTGCGCTAACCGTGAAATTTCAAAAATTTCGTAATCCAATTCGCCAAAAAGAAAAAAAAACATTGAATCTCACAAAATTAAAAGAAATCATCGCAATACCATTCAAACTGCCCGACAACTTTATAGGAAATACTTCCAAATACCTGAAAATAAAAAATCAATTCTCGCATTGTCTCGGGCTAAACGTAAACTCCTAAAAGCATGTTATATTCTTATATTCTTTTCACTTTTCCAGACAATCAAAATTCGCACAAAAGGCGCCACGCGGGCGCTCGTAAAAGTCCAAAATATCTTTCTCATCAAGCTTGCGCGCTGTAAACTCTCTCGGCAAGGGCGGCCGAGAGGCATAAACGCGAGCGCCAACGTAACGGGGCTGAAATAAAAGATAAGACGCGGTAGTCAATAATCCTCCCGTGCGGCGCTATATGCACACAGCCGCGCTGGGTTTTGACGTTTCGCTGATTTTATACATGCGCGCGTCCTCTACGGCAGTTTAGGCGCGAGCGCACGGAAATAAACTTCGCGCTCGTGCCGTCTCTTTTACGTCTGATCGATTGGCCGTATACATGCGCACGCCTTTTACACGGACCGAAGCCGGTTCTTAGCTGTTGTTTGCCGTTGTATATACGTTGATTCGCTTTTATTGAGTTGAAGTTTAATATCGAGTCTTATCGTGACCGGTGTAAACTTTGAACTCTTTTTTTTTTTTATTTCTGTTGGACGAAATATTTTTAACGACATAATGGTGTTTGTTATTTTGAACGGACTTATTTTATTCAGTTAAAGAGACTGATGTGATATCAAACGATTATATGAGTAAATATTCGCATACTAATAAGAAGTCTATTTATCACCGTGAATTTATACGCTATGTTATTCCAATTCTTATACCGCCTCATTGAACGAAGCAGCCGTACCAGGCACAAAAGTACGCAACGCGTATTATTTCTTCGCCATAAATTCTAATGATTTTCAAAAAGCCATCCAGATCCAGTAAAGAAGGGTGGAAAAAAAAATCCGCGAGGCCGTTAAGAGGAATTTTACGACCACCCCATACATTAAGCTCAACAAGATTTTCCATTTTCCAGGCGCCACGCACGCGCCGCGGCCTGGTTTATAAAGAAGTCCAACAATTTGTTAAACCCGCTGAGTGAATGTATATATATACCTCCTACGCCCCCGCGCACAAGGGAATTTTTATTCATCCCGAGTTGCGCGAGACAATAAAAGTTCCCAAAGTGTCTGTATAACTTCGAAACTCTCCGGACGAGAAACATCTTACGCGCCAATCGGAGACAGAGAGAGAGGGGAGGAGAAACAAAAAGGAAGCAGCGCACGCGCGCTCGCACAGGGGGTAGTTTATATGTGGGTCTTGAGGGCGCGCGTGAGAATGTGGAGCGAAATTTTCGCGAGAAAGGATGGACTTTTTGCGGGTGTGGCGTGATGTACGGCGCTCGGCAGAAATAGGAAGAGAGAGAAAGAGAGAGATGTTCCGGTATGACGGATTTCACGCAGTCGATTCCGCCGGAATATTTCTGCTTTTGTGTTCCGAGTATGATATTCCATATACACGAGGCTTTAAATTTCCTTTTAATATCGTTAATGGAAGGGCCTCGTAAATATTTATTAATCTTAATTGCGAGCGCACATTTGGAAACGATTTATTCAATTATAGGGTGTGTTGTTTATATTGCGCATTTCGGTGTTTCTGATTAAAAGCCAATTTTTATTATTTCTTTCCTGCGCGTATTTAATCTGTAATTGTAAACAGTTTCGGCATCGCGCCGCAAAGTGTATACTGCTACTGCGTAGTATTGAATAAATATAGAGGAATTAAACCGGAATACCTGTGATTCGATAGATCGTTAAATAAAATATTTTACCAGATATATATAGATAGAGTGAGAAAAACGGTTCAACGGATCGAAGCTTTTTAAATTCTGAAAGCTCGTATTTGAGAATATACGCACGTTTTATTCATCAGTATTAATTAATTACTTAAAATAATATATGTATTTAGTAATAAAACAGATAAAACCGTAATACAATCGTTCTCTATAAAATTTATTACACATTTTAACAAAAACTACCTCAACCCTTTTCCCCATCTAAATTCAAAGTCCCTTAAATTCGAAAACTTACACATTCCAGCTAAGCAAAAAAAGAAAAAAAAATGGAAAACGACCCGACATTCTTTAAAGTCCTTTAAAACTCCAATCTCATTTATTTACATCTACTTACGCTCCGCGGCAACCTGAACACCGCGCACCTTTCACCACGGCATCAGTTCAAGCGCACGCAGGTCGCCCGGAAGGCGAAATAACGCTCTTGCGCTGAACGAATTATCCCCAAGACGCGCGAGGACCGCGAATCGAAGACTCTCTCCTCGTCCTTGGAGATTTGCGTCCCCGTGCCTCATCCACTTTATGGCGCCCGCGCGCATTCGTTAGCGCACTATACACGCGAGCGTGCGCCAGGCGCATTACGTTATTCTAAATTCGATTGGAACGCCGCAGCGTATACCTACGTCTCTTTTTGCCTCGTTTCGGATGCTGCAGTCGAGTGAAGTTTACTTAAGAGCCCGTAGGATATTGATTTTTAGCCGGGCGCGCGCGGCTTGGGAGAGAATATTCGTTGAGGCAGTGAAAGGCTGCAGGATGATTATTGTTGAAACTATAATGTATATATACACGGAGAGAAAAAACCAGTGAAAATTACCAAACTGTTAAGTAACCCTGAGACAAACTTGAAAATCCAAAATTTTTACCAAACTTTTTGGCAATTTTTATTAAAAATTTTAAAATTTACAAAAATTTTAGTAAAAATTACCAAAAAGTTTGGTAAAACTTTTGGATTTTCAGGTCTGTCTCAGGGTTACTTAACAGTTTGGTAATTTTTACTAAAAGTTTGGTAATTTTTACTGGTTTTTTCTTTCCGTGATATATATATATATATATAATTTTGAGAGAGAAGCTTTTAAAGTACGGAAAATGCTTCGGTGTAGGTATCAGAAAGATAAATCCTTTGTACTCTACTAACGCAGGAATTCCATAACGCAATATCCATGTTTTAAAATAGCTATATGCCGCGCGAACGCTAACTCCGATATATTCCATCTCATTTTCTTCTCTATATTTCACCTCGTGTATACATACATCCTCGCGCATTTGCCTTCGACTTCTGCATTATTTCAGCCACCTCTCGATGGATTACAACGACGCTCGTGCAATAAAACGTCGACGTACTTTGCACACACACATACACACAGCGTAAGTATACACGACTCTCGAGCACGAAATATGCAAAGACAGAAGGAATGAAGCGCTACCGCGACGTTTCGCGTAATAATTGAATGAGCTACGCTTTCTCTCTCTCTCGTGTATATCGTGTTTGCCTATGCAGTATTCACTTAAAGCCCGTCGAGCTCGCTCTAAGCGCACATCCGTTCGCTATAGCTCTCACTCTCTCTCGTGGAATTTTTTGCTCGCGTGACGTTTCGTATCATTCTTCTTCGTCGCGGTTTTGACGGTTTTAGGTTTGTTTTAATGCATCGCGAATTTCATACGCCCGCGGAGAAGGAGGTGGTAGGGGAGGAGGAGGGATGTTCTGCCGTGGCGCAGGATGAAATTTATAAGGGGGAAGTGAGTAATGTCGGGGGAAGTGCATGCGGCCCGCCGTATATATGTATGACTGCTTCGTGGTTTTCTTTAATGGCACACTGCGTGGCCAGAGTATGTTATCCGGTGATGTATTTGTGTTAAAGTCTTTTTGCTCATAATATTCAATTCATCTTTTTAGCTACAATTTGAATTATTAAAAGGTTTTGTTTCAACATTTTCGAACTCAATGTTTCCTCTTATACCTTTGGCTTCGGTTACCGTAACCTTTTTTTCAGCGAAAATTTTGTTACTTTATCGCTGGAATTTTTTTTTTGCCGACGCTATATTGCAGCGTGCCACAGCTGCAGCACGTTATGTTACACCGGAGCATAGCAACGCTTTCATAAAAAAGTCTGCAAAGAGGGCGGAAAATGCTACAAAGCATTCTTATATTTATATAAATATATATCCTGCTCGTCGCGGTGTCGCTCCATCAAACGTCGCGTTCTCCTTGTAAAAAGAACGCGCGTCATTGTTAGAGAACGTTCCTTTACAGAGCAAAGGAGACACATCCACAGGCCTCTGACAAGCCTTCCAGTATCGCTCTTCCACTATATACCCCGCCTAGTTACATCATTATCTCGAACGGAAAGCGTTTGAAAACGAAACTCGAGCGCGCACGGCCGACGAGTCAATTGCACTTTTAGTCGGAGATGGAGGATTCTTATCGGACGAAAGAGAGAGAGAGAGAGGGGAGAATAAATGCGTGGGCGCGTTGGCTGGAGCGCGAGTGCAATGAACGAGGGATGGGGTGGAGAGAGATCGCGTCTCGCGAGATACTATATACGACGGAATTGCGACTGGGAGTGTTTGGCCGGAGGTTTGCGATCGAGTAAAACATTTCCAGGAAGAGAGAGACAGACAGAGCGAGGGAGAGTCAGTGTTTATCGAAGACGAAGAGCGCTTGTGTTGTAGCTATCGATTTCGCGCGAGTTCATTTCATCTTGTAGCTGGTTGTTTAAGAATTGCAGGAGGGTTTTACGCGGAGTTGGTGAAGAAGCACTGTTTAGCCATGAAGTTCCAAGTCGGACCTGGTGTTTGTAAATTTTCCTTCCAACACTTTGCTTACCTTTTTATTATTTATAGGAAATATGAACAAGGACTTTATTTATACTAACATTTGGTAAATGTAATCTATAGAATTTTTTCTCATCGCCAACGTAACTTTTATACAATCTACTTTTACGAATTATTATTCGCGATAAGCGCTTAATTGCCACTTGCTGTAATCAATTACACGCCTATACGTTATTAACTACACCGCGAGTCAAGACTATACAATTAATTGGAAAATTTCACTCGTTTAAGCGCCACCCTCGAGCCCATCAAACGCTTTGCAAAATCCCGACTAGCCATTTAATTTATAATAAACAACCATCAATTATCATTAATAATGCGGTGCGCGAGGAGATAAAAAATGAGCGCGTCGCCCGCGTGATTTATAATTTTCGCGTGCGCGCGTGCCGCGTAAGCGCGAATATTTTCCCGAGAGGCGCGCGTGTTTATCGAAAAATAAACGAGGAAGACGCGAGATAACGGGAAGCGTGGTATAGAAAACACGAGACGCCGGTATATAGGGGAGGGTTTTTGAGTTACCGCTATTAAATATTGGCTAGAACCGAAATTTTTCACGGTGGTAATAGAGATATGGGTTTGTAGAAATATTGTTGTGGATGTTGTTATTTATTTACTAGCTCTTTATGTGACAGTTTGTTTGAAATATAACTAAACGATTACAAAAAGCATCTTATTGAAGGCAAAGCCGACCATTTCGCTGTCTTCAGCCTCAAAACACGTATGAACCTTCGCGTCGCTCTGACAAAGAGTTTCTCTTCTATATATATTAGCCACTTGCATATATAGTACCGCAGCCATGGCATATACGCGGGCGTCTCTCTGAAGTGCAAATCGCGCGGCCGTCGTCTCTGTTGATTTTCCGGCCGCTCGCAAAATAGCCGCGGAATAAATCGAGTGCGGCGCCCAGCTCAAAGGAGAAAAATTTCCATGGACTCTGTCTCTCTTTCTCTCGGCCTCGTTTCGAGGGCGGCAAAGCAGCTTAGCCGGCGAAACTTAATTGCAGCGCGCGGGTGAAAGCTTGTTCTTTCGCCGGCGCGAACTTTTCTTCGGAGCTTTCGAGGAAATGCTCGCGCGCGCGCGGGGCCCGCATTAGCATATTCAAGTGCTGATTAATTTGAAGAGTGGGAGGGAGGACGAATTCTATTAAGGATTTAACTGTTACTCTCGCAAGGTTGTGCGCTGGTGCTTGCGAAACACGGAGAGAAAGGGAGTGAGACAAACGTGGCCGGTTTCCTGTTTTTAGTTGTATCGAGTTAAGCGGATTTAGCGCTGAAAATGCCGCTCAGTGTAAGGGGAAAAAGTTTGAAGCGTTAGATTAGCTTTGTGCACAATTTTGCCTAAGTTGTCTTGCTTAGCTTTAATAAAGTGAAGAGGGGAACGAAAGTGACTGCCGCAATAGTTCCTCGTTAGAAGATCTTGATGGCACAGTATAAGGTTTAATTTATTGCTTATTTTGTAAATTGAACTAAATTACATTTACGAAATCTAAGGAACCTAATTTCCGTATACGTATGAATTAGACGTTGAATTGTGAAAGGATTCATATCGTTTAATCGACAAAAGAGACATGCAATTTTGCTAGTTTGCATGTAGTGGTAGGTTAAAATAAATGATCACTCGGCGAACATGAAAATCTCCTGCGCTTTTCATCTCCTACGTATGATGGCCTTTTTTGTTTTGACAACGGCCAAAGGTAAATAAAAAAATGCTCGCGCCCGCGTATAACAATGCGCGCTCTCGCTATCTAGAGTTTGATGGCTGTGTGTGAGCGCGTTGCAATTTTAGGTCAGCTTTGTTCCAAGTGAAAACCGAGTGTTCCTCGACGATTGTTGCCACCGCAATTTAATAGCAAACAACTGTCGTGAATTCCATTCGCACTGCAAAAGAGGTGAAAAATGAAAAGTTTCGGTCTTTTCGGGGCTAGAAAATTTTGTTTATCCGGTTTCGTTCATACACAAATTGCGCTTGAATTATATCGTTGTTAACGCAAGCACTATCTATTATCTCTAATATAGATATTACATTTGAAATATCAAAAAATTCGCGTACAAGTTAAATATGAAAAAAAATTAAATACTCGCAGAGCGAATCAATGACTCTCGGCTCTCTTTTCGATTATCGTCGAAAAGTGCGAGCCCACGCTGTTTACCCGTACTCGACTGCAGCGCCGCGGTGAAACTTCCATATACGCGCCCTTCGACCGAAAAAACGCGCGCAAAATGTACTGTTCAAACAAAAAAATTTCAGCTCACTATGTAGACGCGCCACTCCATTTTCATCTAGAGCAAGCGAGCGAGTTCGCCTGCCCTCTCTCTAAAAGGGTTACCGAAAAAAAAAAAAAAAAATGAAATGCCGCTCGCAATCGCGAGGGTCAACAGAAGCGCGCACCGATAGTCGAAAAGAAGGCGAGAACGCGCACCGCGCGGCTAATTTCGCGAGATAAGGGAAAAGCTGCGCCGGTGCAGTGTCTGGACTATTGTGCGCGCGACACGGCAAGTAGTAGACGACGCGTTCGGTCGGACATACTCGGGAACGGGGGAAGCGTATATAGTTTCGGTTTCTTCAAATAGCAAGTTCCTGATGACGCGAGACTTTTGCGTATATATACGTAAATACCGAGAGAAAGCGTTGACATGGAAATTTTTGCATATACTGTTTGCAAGTGATATCGCGCTGAAAACCAAGCAAAGGAGTAGTTGGTGTTTGTTTTCCGCGAAACTGTGGCTAGGAAAACATTTACAAAAATATATACGCTACAGTTCACGGAAAGATAAATAAAAACGTAGATTGACAAAGCAAAAGCGAGGTTGGAAAAATAGACGCAGTTAGTTTGTGTTTTTACTTGTTCTTATACGAGAGATTTTTTTCTTGAACCTTTATTCTGAATGCTGCGTGATCTAATCATTACTTTTAAATTACTTCTACTTTCGATTCCTCGAATTATTTCCCTCCTACATCTCTCAACCCATAAAAGCGTCTAATGGACTTTAACTTCAGCAAGAATACATCAAAGACATCGTTCATTATTCAAAAATGCCATTCTCCTAGATGAATCTGTAAAAGCAGCCATCTCCTCGCCCGCCCTTAAAAAAAATGAAAATTATTATTGACAAGCCACGTCGTAAAATCGAAAACCGGCGAATAATTTACGAGATTAAAAATTCAAATCGATATCATCAGTGTAGAGCCATTACCTCATCCTCCTTCCCATTTTACGAGAGCGGCGGCGGTGTAAAAGAAAATTCCCGCTCAGAATGAATAATCTCGCGCGTTCGCGTTCGCGCCGCTCGTCGTGGATTAATTCCATAATGCTTCCTCCTCCTCCTCGTTCCCGATAAAAAAAAAAAATCGCGGCGTACCGACTTTTACACGTGCGCGCGGGAGCAATGTACACAAGGGAGGTAGGGGATAGCGTATTATCTTTATATACGCGTTATTTTCGACCCTCTCGATGCGACTCTGTTGGTTTCGTTAGTTGACGAGCGAAAACAAAAACGCGAGCCGGATATGTATAGGGAGGATGGAGTAAATTGAATGTGGGGTCGAGGCGACGCGCCGATAGCAATAGCAGGGAGGATTGTTTATGGAGCTGCGGCGCGAATTTTGTAAGGTACGGGAAAGGTGATTATCGGGTTTTTCTGGATGCAAGACCGGGGTTTAAGTACAGTGAGGTGATTTATTTTTAATAGAGTTTACCTATGTGGTGCTTGTTGAGTGAAAAAAGATTGTCGATGAAAATTTGTGTACTAACCTAGTTCGTTTCAGATTCAATGAAATGATGCTCTTCGAGAGTGAATATATTTTACGTCGAAACTGTGTTTTTCGCCGTATAAACTTGTTTTTTAGCTTTTCATTATATGAATAATCAAAAAACTTACCCTACTACTATTATTCAAAGTTTACGAAGAAAGACACTGTGTACTGGTACTTACCTAAAACAAAGAAAAATATATTTCATTAGATTATTTGAAACAATAGCAAATGAAAGTTCGAGATCAATAATAGGGATGAGCAATCTATTCAGCATAAACTATATTCCATAGCTGTCAGTAATAGACATTTCTATTATATTAAAGGACAATGGCGAATTTTATGTTATAGTCGTTTCAAAACAAAGGAGATCGTTCAGTTTATATATTATTTGTGAAATCACATACGTGAAATACTTGGTTATTTAAAACGCTTTATGCCACAACGTTGATATATGCTTTTTGTCTATTGTTACTAATAATACATATACAAAATTTCCATGTGTTAATACACAAAAGACAAACACATTGTTTTCAGTTCAAAGTAAACAATCTGCATCATATCCCTCTGTCAATCCAATCCAATCGAAGAATATCCAGCCCCCTCCTGGACCCCCCGTTCGAAAACAACCGTCCGACAGCGCAATAAAGCATGAGCTATAGGCGGCAGGACAGATTCGATACATCGAACCCTCCCCCCGTTGAAAGCCAAGCGCGCCGCTCGTCGATCGTATCGCGTTTGCTTCCCCCTTTCCTCGTCGCGTAGTAGTCTACTCCCCTTTCGTCGTCGCCGTCGTCGTCAGGGGGAGTAGCCGTTGTTTTTACGGCGCCGCTCGGCTTCCTCTTTATCACCAATATTTTCCGCCGTCGCCGGCCGGTAATTGACGCGGCCAATCGTTCCGCTGCTCGCCTCTTGTAAGAAGAGTGGATCGAAGATCCGGAATAAGGTACGTGCAGGTAAGATGCTGCCGTATAAGAAGCTGTTGAGGTTGTTTATAATATTTCAGTGGAGACCATTTTCAGCCAACATTTGAAATGATATAAAAAAACGTATATAAGATGTGTATTATTAAAATCTCGACCTCGTGCGTTAAATAATGTTTCGCTCTTTATATTATATCGCGTAGGCTACATTAATTGTGAAATATAACTTTATGATCCCTCGCGGGACGAACGAGAGAGAGCTGAATTTCGCACATATCTTTGCGTAGGCAAAAGAATTTCGCGGAAGTATACTGTGAGTGGAAGAGAGCCGCGGGGGGTGAAGGCATTTCGCAATGTTTCAATTAAAATTTAATTACTTTGTGATTCTTGTGCGTGTATACGCGCGCGCGCGCGTCGAGATTAGATAGACTGAGCTTCATGAAATTTTAATTAACGAGAGTCGACATTCCACTGAACTTCGCGATATATACTCGTGCTTGCGCGCAGCCGCCTGCGCGGATTAAAAGCAGAATGTAGAATTTAAAATATGCGCGGTAATTCTTTTGCCATGAAGCCGCGGAGACTTTGGGTTATGGGCGCAATATTTCAAGTTTTGAAGTTATTTTCTTCAGCGTGCACGTTGGGGAACAGAGAGAGAGAGAAGGGCGCACGTTTACTGGAAATTAACTCTAACGAGAGTACACAGATTTTCAAGGGTGACTAAGGGGGTTTATTTTATAAACATTCTCGAGGTTTAAAAAGTTTTGTATTAATTTTTCAAAGTTTGTAAATTGAATTCATTGGAGTGAGGGTTCTAATTGTAATCTTGTAATTTTTAAAGTATATATAGTAAGAGACTTTATTTTTAGTTAAAACGATAATAGCACTTACGTAATATATTATAATTGTTAATATAAATGATATTATATACGCAAATGAAAAATGACAAGATCATTTTTAAAAACAATTAAAAATTTATCGAGCAAACCACACAAGTCTCCCCTCTCCCTCCCGTACGACAAGTTAGTAATCTCGAAAGATAATAGCTTCTATTCATAGCCATTATCGAATACTAACAAACGCTCGCACCCTTTAAGCCGGGGTATGCGCGCACGCGTCTACCACAATAGCCGTCACTCTCAATCGTCTTCCCCACAAAGAAACTTTCCCGGCTGCGGCGGCCCTCTCTCCGCCTAAAAATCTCCTCCCTATTCTCCGGCCTGACTTTGGACTTGTCCCGTCCTCTCCCTCTTCCGTCGAATTTCCGCAATTAACCTCGGGACAGCGATCGCCTGACGCCGCCGCCAAAGGACGAGGGTTCGTTCCCCGCGTCTGGCGCGACGCACCCTCGTCAAGCCCTCGCGGCCGATGCACCCGTGCGCGTATGTATGTATCGCTTCCGCGCCATTTCAGCCGGGGAATCGAATAATGCTGTAGTGGAAAAGGGAGGGAGCTTTAATAGCCAGCGAGATGGATTCTTCATCTCTTTTTTTCTCTGCCGGGTTTTCAATTTTAGATTTTCAGAGGCTGATATTGCGACGGAGGTTTTTGAAGCGCGACGGGTGTGGATGTGCGATTTCAAAGGACGCAGCGGGGGGAGAGATATTTAATTAACGCATTTTCCTAAGTGATTCGGATTCGGAGTGACGGTTGATGCTGCTGCTGCTGCTGTGTACATTGTGTAGTGTAGAATGATGAAAGGAGTGGTATTCGTGAAATGCGAATAACGCTGTTGTATTACAAGGAAAAATTCAATGTTGTTTAATTTAGTTGTCTCGTACGTTTCTAAAATGTATAAAGATACATTAAACCGACTAATATGATTCATAATACGCTATCAAAGTATGTCGGTATTTTGCTCTTTAAATTGAATTACACCTAATTGACTCTTTCATAAAGGAATTTTCTATTCAACGTACACCAACAGGTTCCTGGAAGTATTTTTCACGAAGAATTTATTAGTGCAAAGTAATGTTTCTCGTTAGTCTAACAGTGTGTGTTTACGAAAAATATACCGTGCAAATGTATACCTGTTCCAGGTATACATTTTAAAATGTTATTTTGCTTTAGCGCGAACAAAGGAATTAGAGAGGACGTGCATCATAGTTCGCGTGTATTAAAATTAAAATTTGATGCATTCTACTCATGGCATATACTATCATAATATCGGGGAAAATATAGTTGGTGAAATTATATTTACCAACAAAATGACGTTACCATCGTACATTATATTGTGCTAGTATTTTGTTTTCATCTATATCTCCTATACTCTCATCCTGCATCGCAAAATCAACATAATAGGTAAAAAGTGTATAGAAACATACTCATTTTCGGCTTCAAATTATCTTCGTTAAAATCACAATCTTGCATAATGAACGCAAGCAAACTAGTTCGTACTTTTGACTGACCAGTAAAAAAGGCTTTCCCATCCTCTATTCCATCCGTAACGACTTGGACCCGACCAAAAGCGCCACTGTATTTCCCTTCCCCCTCTCTCGCTACCTCACTTCCTGTTTCGAAGGGCCGGCGACCGAGCAAACGTTTGCCCTGCCTGTCGTAGGTAAATAGACTTGCCAATAGGCACAGTGGTGGGATTCGGATGGTCCGAGTCACGCAAATACGACTGCTTTTATAATTGATAAGTGGTGGGAGGGGTATTAAAGGTAGCAGCAACGTTGACTTTGAGCTTTCGTCGCTTCGACGATGGACTATTTTTTTGTCGCTGTAATGACGTGGGAAAATGTTGGTTTTGTGTGTGCTCTCGAGATGTTATCGAAATGTTATAGTCGGCAAGCAGACGCGATGTTTATTTTCATTTGATTCGTGTTACGTACAAAAACAATGTATACGTTACGAGTTGAGCTAATTAATTTTCCAAGTTAATAAATTATCTATTCTGCACATAACACCGAGATTCAATTTACAGATACGTAATAAATCACATCTAGCTCGACGTCATCTATAAAAAGATATTTAAATCTTGAATCTGCAGAAGCCAGAGGGTTGGCAATAATTAATGTCTATTAATTACTTCGGAGTAATGATTGAAAAGTGGAGTAAAGCATCTTGCTGCTTATGAAACTCGAATCGAGGCGTGCATAACTGGGTAAATTATATCGCGGCAGCTAATGCCGCCGAGGGATCGAGAGCCGCGCATTTTGCAATTTCTTTCGCCGCTACATCGCTCGCTCTCTCCCTCTCGACGTTTATATCAAATATGCTCGCTCCGGCGAGAAATTTAATTAGCGTCGAGAAAATTAATGCGACTAAGAATGCTTGTCATTCGGAGGACGGTCATTAATTAAATTCCAATGTTAATATTTTCGAAATAACCGTCGACACTCTATCTCTCCTTATTTATCAGCCCTTCTGAGCCTGAAAGCAACCAAGTATTTGTTTATTAACTCAAAAGCTACTACGTAAACACAACATTAACGATTAAAATTATTCGATGCCGGAGATAAATTCCTTCGCCTTTTGCACGCGAGTTAAGAACTACTAGCATTATACACGCAGAGTTCAGGCATCCGGAAAACCGTCCTCCGATCGGGGCCATCTCGCGCCTTATTAATCCAGTCAAGGGGAAGCAATTCGCGAGAACCTCGGGCTCACTGGAGGATGCCGAAAAAACGAGCGCCGTAAAGAGAGGGAGAAAACCGCGCGCTCGCTCACGTTCGAGGTTAGACGATCGGCTGCTGCTGCGGCGGCTCCTCAATTGAAAGCGCGCGCGACGCGATATTCTCGCTCTATTTGCTCACTTTAATACGCGTTCGGCGATGTGCCGGGCCATCGCACGCCTGCACGATACTACTTCGCCTCTGCGCATCTGATCATGTGGAGTGCGGTGCAATTCGCGTGTAGAGGGTTTGCTCTTTTATTCTTTTTTCTTCGCCGGGTTTCGAGGTAATGGTGATAGTGTAATGGGCGAGAAACGGGGTTATATAGAACGCGTTGATGGTTGGTTGACGTTGTAGCCGACTTTTTCGTTTTATTTACTCTGATAAATAACAGACAGATCTATTCGTTGGCTGAGTTATGTAAGTTATATATAATATAAGAACTGCAGTATATTATCATTCCTTAACTGGCAATCAAAGCTAATTTTATGCAAAGTTATGCATTGTAAAGCATGTCAAAATGATCATCTTTCATAATAATCTTTCATCAAAATAATTTTACCATATAAAACCAAGTTCCAACTGATTTTCCCATAACTCAGACGATTCACCTCACCATTTCCACTAAATAAACCGTCTCCGCAAACATCGGAGCGCGCACGATCTCTATACAAACACAGCCTATATATACGCCTCGCAGTCTCGGGGAGAAAACGAGAGACGATCGGTAATCAGCGATTGCTCGTCACGCAGCCTCAGCGACGCGTCGTCGTCGTTCTCCTTCTCCATCCCCGCACACCATCTTCCCATTCAGTTGCCGCCTCTTTCGCAGTCGTCGGCCGCTGCGCCATTTTCGCCGACTTCCTTTGCATGAGGTAATGCAACGAGCTGCCAATCTCCTGGCGGAGATGCGAGAGTTTCTCGCCCGTGCACGAGCGATCGCAGATTGCGCGCAGCGACGCCGACGACAACTACACGTATACACACCCTTTGGCGCGCGGGGATGCCGACGCGATTCAGAGATGCAGTTAGCGATTGCGAGAGACGAAGCTGGAGAGCCGTAGTGTGTGTGTTTGGTTGGGAATGGGTGATGGAGTGGTACGGAGAATTAAATTGTGATTTTCCAGGATGTGTGTGTACGAGTGCGTTGACGTAAGTCGCCGTGAAGTTTCAGCTCCAGTAACATTTTCTAGCTATTAAAGAAAATTTAATAACAGTTTATTCTTGTATTATATTATACTTCAAATAATATTCTGCCAACTTTTATATTAGACACTAAATTTTGTTTTCTGGCACCGTACTTTCTAAAAAATAACGCAAAATCCCTCACGCGTTATTACACGCGTCCTGCTAAAATTACACTTCGTCGTCGAGCGTCACGCTACCAGGCGACTTTTGATATTAAAAAAGCGATGTATACGTGTTCGTTCTCGCGTATAATGACGATATCAGCTGGCGAGCTCGGTGCAGGCGAAAAAGCGCCAAGGGAGATTTTCGGACGGCGACGGACACTAGCCGCGCATTCATAGCGCGTGTACGCGGCTCGCATTCACGAGCAAATCGCTGATGTATAGATGCCCGACATCGTTGAATGTGCAGCCACCGCTCTCGTCTCTCTTGGCCATTCAAGAGGCGCGCTGATGTATAGCGTATAATCACGCTGAGATTCATGGTGCGTCTTATGGCTTTTTTCAAAGTGATCGTGATGCGTTGGGGTTGATTGGGGATGATGGTATTTTGGTCGTTGGTTGTATCAATAAAGTATTTTTTGACAGCTTTTTCCTATTTATCAGTTGAATTTTAGTCTTCGAAAAGTTATAAATATCGCTGGTGCCAATAGAATATGAGCTTTGACGAACTACCATTCATAACTGTGGCGGCCAAAGGACTATAGAAAAATTTTCAATCCGTCTGTAAAGGCTCAACTACTAACGACCAAAAGCCAACTCGAGAATGAGAGAGAGGAATAGAAAAAGTCGATAAGCACTCGCCTCTTGACGAAAAGCGGCCGCGAAAACACACCTCTTTTCTCACGCTAAGTCCCTTTTAATAGCTGCCGCTCGTTTGCTCATTTTTGTGCACGAGAGAAAAATCAGACAAGCAAGTGTATGCGTACATGCATGACAAAGGAGGAAAGGACGGTGGTGTGTGATAATAGCTACAAGCTGCTTTTGGATTTAGGTAGAATGTTTTGTAGTATACAGTATGCGTGTTTGAAAAGGGAGATGCTTACATAAGTATTTTATTTAAATATAGTTTATCTCTGTACAGTTGATTAAAGATTAGAATGCAAGGTTCATTTTACTTACACTAATGTTGGTAAAAACGGCATTTAAAGAAAAATAGAATCTTCCTTTTTTTAAAAAGAGTTTGGGATTACACATACTGATACATTGAAACAACTTTAAAACAAATGGAATTTCCTACTTTTTCTGAAAATGAGTTTCTACGAATTGAAAGGATTCTTTGAACGGATATTTCTTTTAAAAAAAAGCAGATTACTTCTTTTTTCAACGAACTTGTAACTTTTTAAATTGTGAAAACTACATTTTGAATACAATATTGTTTCCACTACAAACAAAAGTTATTTTACAATGCCATTTCAGCTTTTCCCCGAATTAGTTAATTTAGCTTTTTATCTTTGTTATATTTGTTATCTTTGTTATAATTTAGCTTTTATTATAAACGGTTGATTATTATATACGTTGCAACCTTATTTTTGCTATTTTAAAACTTTTACTAAAAAAAATTCTCTTATTACATTATCTACCATTTATTTACATTAGAATCGATATCAATATTATTGTTTAAAATGTACGTCATCGAAAAGGTGACAATTCATTATTGAACAATACTGTCTAAAATAAGATCGACAAAAATACGATGAAGAAGACCCTGCTCGAATCGAAATAAGCGAGACAGTCGGCTGAAAATATTCCGGGAGCAGATTAAAAAATTCATTTCCAAAGTGAAAGCGTCTCTCGCTACAAATAATCGCGGAATAAAAAGAAAGGAGCGAGAGGTCGCGCGGGCAAAAGGCGAGCATTCAGCTCTTAATACATATTGTAGGAACTCAAAGAAAGAGTGGGAGAATGAGAGGCGGCGTACTTGAGCGCGCATGCACGGAGTAGAAAGAGAGAAGTCGAGAGATCTTCGAGAATAACGAGAGCGCGCGCGTAATGGCCTTTATATACGCGGCGGCGGCGGCGCCAGAGACGGCGAGAAAGGAGCCGCCGCCCCCGAATAAACGCCATTGACCGATTACGATCGCAATTATGCCGGTCCGAGGAGTCTGGGGCGGGTCGACTTTTTCTCTGCGCGCAGAGAAAGACGAGAAGGTGGCATGAGCATCGCCCGAGGAGCGCACTTCCACTTCTTCGCCTCGACGAGTTTTTCGGATCGCCGAGGCGGCGATGATTGGCGATTCGATTGTTTCGCTCGGCGGATCCTTTCAGATACATTATATATATGTTGTACACATTTTTTTTCGGATTCTTCTGAAAATATCAACATTTTCAGTTCGTGTACAGGAAAGTGTTTATATATTTTTTAATATTCTTATCTTATTTGCGTGAGAAAATGTATACGCTACGTAAATATTTACTGTGTACGAAAGTTGCTAAATGAAACGAGAGAATTCAGTTGATTAATATGGTAAAATAGTTCCTTGCTTAACGGAGAAAGGACTCTCGGACCCGCGTTATTCTGTGAATGAGATTGTAAAAAATTCAGCGCACGCGATTGACATTTTCGTTGAAAGTCGTAGTTTTACGACTTGAAAGTCGGATCGACACTTTGCGAGATTAAGTCGATGTCTTTTTTGCGAGGAAAGGCGATTGAAATGAAGTAGAAAAAAAAGCGAGAGGTAGACGAACGAAAAGAGTGGTAGAAAGAAGTAAAATTTTATTTAGATTGTACAAAGTGAAATATACGTCTGACCATTGCCTGGGCTTTTCTACTTAACTGATAAAAACTTTCGTTTTCCGAGATTATTTTGCATCCTAACTGTTTTCCTACGTTTAAAACAGGTTGTAAAAGTAGTGCAACTACTATTACAGTTACACTTAAATTATAGAATTATTATTACTAGAATAGCAATCCGAGCGAATAAAAATAGTATTAAAAAGTTATGGGGCAACAACACTTTCACGACTTTGTTCCTCGCAAATAAAATTAAGAAAACAAGATCGAGACTTACCTATACCAAGCTAACAAATTCTGCAGCCATCCACGCAGACACTTTCCCACCCTCCTCTCACACCTAAACCATCACGTTCGCTCTCCTCGCCCACCTCGTCGTCCTCTTCTCTCACACCTCGATCTTTCATTTTGGATTCGAGGGATCGAAAATCCAGAAGCCCGCGGCCTCGCCACCTTTCTCCCCCTTCCCCCACGAGCAAAAGGACGATATCGCGGAAATCCTTTTTCCGGAAACAAAACGCTCGCTCGCCGATCACGTACGCGCAAGGGGGGAGGAGAGGCAGAGCCGAGTAAAACGGGACTCGCATGGCCAACTAGCTCTCTCAACTCGCCGCTCTCGATCACGTACGCTATACTATATACTGCCACTAGCCGAGCACGCGGGCGACTTTACTCGCGGTCACTCGTGGTGTAAAGGTGATGCGCATAAACAGCTATATAGAGCGAAAAATCGTTCCTCCTGCGTATCTATATCTGCACGAGAGAGCGAAGTTCGCACTGCGCTGTATGTGGGTATATAGCGAGTAAACTCTAATTAAGGTAGATTAGCGCCGCGCGGCGAGAATCCGCGAATAAACTGTGAGGCAAGGTACACACAGGTACGCACGCGCAGATGCATATAGGAGAATGAACTAATTAGAGCGAGCATGGTTGCTGATGTGGGCAAAAACGGTCATGTACGAATCGCTAATTGCGTCTCGATTTTGAATGAGGGTGATTCGGTGTTATGCGCCAGCGGTTTCCTGTTTGGCTAACCGAGAGTGCGTGTGTGTGTTTATTCCGTCTAAAGGTATATTTGGGGTTACAATATGCCGAGTCGTTTTCTTATCATTCGGATGTATATAATACCTCGAAAAATTTCAACAGCGTATCGTTTTCGCAATATGTAGGTATGAGGATGTACCATATCCAGAACCACTTTGCAGCCTTTATAACCGCCTCTTATTAAATCTTCCGTATTATTTTCCTTTTAACGTCCCCGAAATACTAGCTCCTTTATTTGTGTTTACGAAAACGCGTCCACCCCTCCCGATAAAGGCGCACAATATCCGCGCGACAACAACGCTTGCGCGCGCATAAATTTTAACGATTATACGCGCCGCGGCGCGGAATTAGAGTCGCAATCATATCGACAAATTTATATGCGTATTCTTGGCTCGCGCGGTGTACGTGTTCTCGCTCTCTCTCTTTCGTGCACGTTGTCTGCGCGATTCGATTGGACTTGGCGAGCCAGCGCAGAGGAGAGCTACTTGAAAAGCGCATTTGCATTCGCAGTAGTTGCGGTCTTCGAAAAGACAATTTTCCACGAGGTGATGAATAAAATGACGACGACGACTGCAGTAGGAAGACGGGAGAGAGTCGTATTCGGGTCACTCGTATTATCTTCGATCGGAGGTAGAGAGAGAAAATTTTACTTGGATTTTTCGTTGTAAGAGGCTGGTGCTGACGTTGTTTGTTGGTTTGATGAATTATTGTTGTGGATATAATACATGGGCGATTATTTTGATGGCTCATTGTTCTCCTTGTAACGAGCTATGCGGCTGACTATTCTTTGGGATTTCTACTGAAACGTGTAATAATTTCCACTTTTTACTTCGATATTGGTTTTTTAACTAGCGCGAGCTCGAATCTCGAAATAAATTGCAATATCTTCAGCGGGCAGCATTACACTACGCACGCGCGTAAAAGTTTAACCACCGCGGAGCGTAAAGTAAAAAATGATGGCGCAATAAACTTCGCTTAATTATTCACGATCGCGGGCGTAGTGCGCTTGGTTGATAAAAAATTAATAAAATCGATGATAAAAATTGTTCAATCAACGTTAAGGGCCGCGCGGTGCGACAGAGAGAAAAAAGAAAGTGGAACGGACGTTTAATTTAATTTGAATCCTCGCATGCAAGTGTGTCTTGCAAAACTCTTGATTTTATGGCACGCGCGGCTGACGCTTACAGGTACTAAATGCTCTTTATACAGACCGCAGTGTTTATACTGCGAAGGAAAAAAAGAGGGAAGAATTGGTAACTGCGCGGTGTCTGGTGACGCATGTATGCATGTTTGTTTTGTTTCAGAAGCTATGGAAGAAGGAAAACTCGGTTACTTTAGAATTTCCGGAAGTGCCGGATTACACGTACACGCGTGTGTGTGCGGAGGGACGAAATTGTTTCTCTTCGTTATATTCTTCCTCGTTCGCCTTTCCAATTTCTTGGCTCTCGTTCGCTTTTATCTGTCCTGCGCCTGGATTCTGGCGCGTTCGGTTTTACAGTCGGCGAAGGAAGTGCAGAACGAGAGGAGAAAAGAAAAAGAAGCGAAATGGGATACAGACTGGGGAGATGCGTCGAACGGAAAATAAGAAAAATAATTATTGGCCACGGTGATAAAAAATAATGAGCAATATTACGTGGATGTATTTATTGACGCGTCGAGTTGTTCGAGTAAACTATTTTTTATTTCCAAGTCATTCAATTTTCTTATATATCTCTTCTATAGCAAAATATAACATTGGGTCTAGTCTTATTTACAGTTTATTACGAAAAACTGTAATTTTTACGAAACATAGTAGATTAATATAATATAATAAGATGACAAGAAATAAACTTCAGTTTCGACTCAATACCCAACTCAGCCTTTGGGCACACGTACAAGCGAGCCATAAAGATCCAGTGCGACATCCATAAACAGAAATAGAAGTTCGTGTTAGCGGATATGCAGAATCCATCGCACACGCCACATATGAACACTCCTAGTAGCTCACGCTAGCTTTATTTTCACCGTATATAGGAACGCAGGCGGGCGCGTGTGAATCATCTCCGCCTCTGTCCGTCCGGGCAAACTTCATTTTCCGCGCGCTCGATGGTGCGGCTACTACTAGACTTTTTTGCGCGCCCTCCGGCAGCTTTGCAGACTGCGAGTAGTTTCGCATTCGGGGTTGGCGTCAAGGTGTGGTCGGCGTGTAGCTTTTGTCGGATTTTCGGAATTTCCGACCTCTGCAGCGGAATTTGGAAACGGTTTGTACGGTTGCCGGTATAATGTTTGACATTTCAATATTGTCAGTGACACGGGTATGGATATCGGTATGCGACTATATACGGAATAAGAAGAGGCCAGGAGTACAATTACATTAATGGTCGTGTCAATTATAATTTCAAAAATTACGATGACGCACTTGTAACTGCAGATTGAAAGTTGATTGGATTTCGTTGAATTCTCTTTGTAAATTTTGTTTTAATGTAATACGATAATTTATCTAGTTTATTGAAATAATACTTGATAATTATAGAGCATAATTCACGTAATATATTAAATCAAGAATAACTTGAATTTCAAATCTGACAATATCAAAATATCTCGTTTTGAATATTCATTGTATTACGCTATTTGAACGTTACATATGTAATATATACAATATGAATATTATATATGCACATAATCATTGTTTGCTAACCAACCAAGGTAAAATATACCGAAAAAATCGACAGAACCCTCAACTCTCTTTCATTTTACAATTTTCGAATTCAGTAGTATTACAAGAGTCCGCTACGTACCAAAGGCCAAAGCGCGTCATTTATTCGTCAAATATTCCTATAAATGCACTCTCAAACGCAAAACGTTACATTGAAACTTGCCACTCTATCAGCGTCCCTTCGAAATCCTCCAATACACATTGACTCTCGTCGTCCTCTCCGCCGCGAACCCACAGCCGGGTGTGTTTTGCAGTCCATCGGCTGCGCGCGACAGCAAATCCAACTCCAATTAAAAGCGTCGGTCGTTTTGACAATATATACACACACATACACACAGAGGCGCACCTGTGTACACGCGCGACAAAGACGAAAAAACAGAGCTCGCTCTTGCGCAGTTATTACGCGGCGCCGGAAACAAACTCCATTTTCACAGCGGCGCCCGCGGCTGCAGATCCGATATAATAGAATATACCTATATACACGCGTGCGCTCTGTCTCTCGTGTATATATACGCGGTAGACGACTTATACCGCGCTAATTGGCTGACGTGTATCGCAATTTTTCCCCGCCGCGGGCCGTATTGTTACACGCGCCGAGAGATGAATTACAGGATGACGTTGTGCGTGTGCTGTGTGTGTGTGTGTGTAAGCACGTGAGAGTGGAAGACGTGCTGACAAGGTTTTTGTTCCGATGATGCTGTCGTCGTGCGCGCGCTCGAGGTAATAAGGCTTTCTCGTTTACTCGTTATATTAGATATTTATTGTTATGGGAATTATCGGATGCGTTGTTGTTG
This sequence comes from Torymus auratus, assembly GCA_900474315.1. Taxonomy (NCBI): domain Eukaryota; kingdom Metazoa; phylum Arthropoda; class Insecta; order Hymenoptera; family Torymidae; genus Torymus; species Torymus auratus. The sequence goes on from UXGD01000426.1 coordinate 54,130, forward strand.
ATTGTATCCGCAACAATAATGCTTGTCAAAGTTTTATAGATCTGAAAGACTTGATTGAATAGCGAGGTTGAGAATTTGCAACGGAGAGAAGAAATTGTAGATAATCAGGATTATGGTGCAGAGCTTTTTACAAGTAAAAATGGGTAGATAAGTGTAGGTTTGATTTAGAGTGCGCTGTTAAACAAGTAACAGTAAGTAAACATCTTATTGCAGCACTTCTAAAAATATCGACTATCACAAATCTGACCTCTTTACCCCAATGCCGGAATTCACTACCGTCAAAAACACACACACGGTAAAGCTCAGCCTACATCGCGCCACTGTTTTCCCAAAACCCAGGCTTCAGTGTCAAAACAAAAGAAACATCGAATCCTGCGAATAAAAAAGATAATTTAACAAAATCAATGGAATATCTATATAACGGTCAAGTAATCACCAGGCGAACAATCGAAGTTTGTTCTCCCCTCCTAAAAACTCCCGCTCTCTCTCTCTCACTCTTTCAAAAAAGAGAGGCAAACTCACGCGCCCTGACAAAAAAGCGCGAAAATCCAATAACGTAGAGACCTCGTCAACCCGTCGCCCGCACGCACGTATTCGTATTCGCGAAATTCTAGAGAATAATGAAGTGCGGCAGGCCTTTTTGTGAGAGAGCTGGCGCGTTCGAAGGTGCGCTTTTGTATCAGCTGATACAGTCGCGGAAATTCGAGCGCGTCGAATTTCGGCGCTCGCGGCTCGTCGCGCGTCAAAGTTCGGAATAATCGAGAGCGCCCGTGTATAATGGAATTTTTTTTCGCTTTCACGCTTTTTTATCCTCGTTCGCGCGCCGCGCCGACGTGTGAGAGAAACAGAGAGAGGCTAAAAATTAAAAGCGAAAGGCTATTTTTTTTTCACATGATAGAGAGTAATAATATAGTCGTGTTGCGTGCGACGGGTTTTCGGTCGATGACTTTGCGAATTTGAAAGGTTTGTGTTGGAGATTAGAAATTCAAATATCTTGATTGAGTTTTCTTTGTCAGTGCGGTTTTGAGAGATATTTTGCTGTTTATTATTTTTGCCCTTTCCTTATATTCAGAATGTTTTATAAACAAATTATCTTAGAGAATAGAGAGAAGCGTTGTAATATTTATTATCACGCTAGGTATTACAGTATTATTCAGCCATAAAAAACTTTTTTACATGGAGAAAAATTTCCAATGAAAAAATAAAGAAACTACAATAAGCGTATATACTGTACCTGGAACACGATAAAATTCTAACAAAAAGTATAGTAGTAAAAGTTCTTATGATACCCGTAAAAATGACTTCATTCATTGTTATTAAAAAAATTGTTATTAAATATTAATGCACTCCATATATTGACTATTACATCATTATTTCACACAAAATTTACCAAGCTGCATTCTCCAAAACCCTCTCCTCCACCAATACTCTTTGAATCGCTCAAATCCATAATTACCTCCTACCCATCATAACCCTAAAAACAACCCCTTCAACCTCGTGCGAGCGCATGTACGCTCGAAATCCCGGACTGTGCGCGATGCAGCATCTCTCTTTCCCTCTCTCCCTCGCACTCTCTCGAACGCCCGGCGCCAAAGTCGAATCGATTTTCAGGGCGTTGCATCGCGCGCGCAGCGCTACGCGCAGCAGCAGTAGCGTGGCGCGCCGCCACCACCACCGTCGACGTCGCGTTGGCCTGATGCGCGTCCACGTCAAAGGGTCCATTATGCGGACGCAACGCCGATGATTCACGCGTTGTCTTTGAGACGTAGATGTGAAGAGGGGAGTGCTGGATATTCTTAGGTCGAATGTAAAGGAGGATGGGAATTGGTATATGTATGATGGCGTTTATTGGAGTAGCATTTTTTTGATAAAAGGAGATAACGCTTTTAAACCGATAAATATTGGGTATATTAATTGTAGTTTCATTTGGCTTATTGTGGAAATGAACTGTTTTATTATTGTTATATATTCCGGATGCTTTTATAATATCAAAGGAAATGTATTATATTTATATTTAAAAATAGGCATTTGTCGTCATGGACAATTAATTGATTTGAATAATATTCGGTCATTTCATATTTCATTCCAGGTAAAATAGTCTATTTTAAATTACCATTTATGGCAGAGCCGCGCAATTGTGAAATATGATTAGAATGTATAATAACAGGTTAAATTGTAAAAAGTATTTATATATTCAATTACCAGTGTTTATATAGGGTTCTCGACGTATGCATCACTGCGCCTTGTTTAATTCTTGACAGTTATATTGACATTACTTGTTATTTATCATTGAATGCATTTATTTGTATTCTCTATCATTGAGGTATGACTTATGACCTGTATTTGCGCTTTTATTTTTATTTTCATATACTCTGATTTCTCGCAATTACACATTTTATCATATTATAAAAGCTCGCCTTTTATTATTGCTCGTGTATTTTATCTTATTTATACTGCCGCCATGTACATTTTACATGTACATGTTATTTATATTTTTTTATACGCTTTGATACACGTACAATTTTTGGTAATAAAAAAAAATAATCATTTCAATTCCTATTCATTTGGTTTGCAGTATTAATTTTTAAAACAAATTCATTGTACTATTAAACGAGCACAGAATGCATGTATCGAGTACAGAGTTGCAAATTATTTTATAATATATATTGAATAATTTTGTTCGGTTGAAAATTAATCCAATACGCCAGAAACTATTCAAGTATAAATTTATAGTGAAACACATACACACTATTCCTCAACAAAATTAAAAGAACAAAAGGGGACGAACAATCACCGGGAACACTTTAACGCAGTATATTTCTTTTGTCCTCGTAACGCGGGACAGCCGTTTCAATTACCATACATACACACACATACAGCACTAAAAACAGAGCTATGAACTCGAAACTCCTGACCCCATTCCCGGGCGTACCACGTGGACGTTTCGAGACGTCTTAACTAACGCGTGACGTCACACAGCTGACGCACTCTCCTATACGACCCGCGTGCATGCGCACACCCATCCACCCACCCACACATTGCTCCCACCCTCGCGCGCATACTACATACGCGCGCACATTGCGCGGCGTGTCGCGACTACGCGATTAAGCGATTTACATCGTTCCGTGCATTCAATGACACGCGGGGGCTCGTGGAGAACGCACGCACGTGCGCGTGCGCGTGATTACGCGTGATTACACGATCATGAATATTACTTAATGATTGTCGGCGTATTCGCGCGAGCTCGCATATCAACAGCACATTCGGACCCGCAAGGACACCCCGCGCTGGGTCGCACACACCGATTGGATTTATAGGCCAAGCACTGTATACCAGTATGGTGCGGAGGGGGAAGCGAATCATTGAGAGAGGCGCGAAACCGTGAGGTGGTCGGCCACCCCCCTGTCGCGATGAATGACGATGGTTTTATGAGCGGGAGTTATTATTTTTTTTTTTTATTCGATTTTACTATTACACTTTGCTTGTCAGGGTTGAGTGTTGATATGATGCGTTGTCAAGTACGGATCTGATAGAAGACATCTTTTTTTTTAAAGAAGTGAGAATTAAAAGGTCAATGATGGAAGAGTGTTTTTATCGCTTTTCTTTATTTTTGTTGATGCTGTCAGAATAAAATAATAATATCGATGCAAAATAACAACTTTCTGCTACCACTACACGCCACTTATCTCCATACAACCATCAAATGAACTATCCTTTTATCTACTCCGCGCCCACCCATTCACACCGTATAGGTACACTTCAAAGGCTCGAAAATTCCAGTCGATCCGCTTTAACACTCATCGATTTCTCTTCTTCTCTCTCTCTCTTTCTACCTCCCCCTTACTCGCCAATTAAGATTGACACACATTTCGCGCTACTGCAATTCGCCGCAATCGCCGAAAAAGATAACGCACGCGCTGCTCATGTGAAGAGCAGCAGCCACTGCCACCGCCGCAGAAAAGGCACGACGAGGTTTAATGGGCGCGCCGAGCCCTATCTCGTCGGCGTCGTGCGTTTTATAGGAGCACGTATAGAGGGCAAAAGAGAGAGGAAGAGAGAGAGGCGACCGACCGACGCCGTGTCGGCTATCATTGTTATGCGCCCGCTCGTGTATGGGTGTGTATATGCGGGGGAGGACGGGAATGGCGATTTTTCAAGCTTTCGGGTGGAACTGCTGTGTTTTTGAATGGAAGAGACTAGAAAAACGGGTGACGGAGTTTTCTCATGTTGTATATACCTCAGAAAGAGGACAGTATGCTTTCGTTGTTATTTTTCGTATATACTTATTATATTATTTATGAAACATGGTGTGCAATGCATGACAAAGATTTAACAAGCGAATCTTTGCCCCAGGCAAGAAGAGTACACTCGCCAAGCCGCCTTGCTCACCCGGAAAATCAGCTTAATAAATTTCGTTACTCAGCCATATAAGAGAGGAAGAGAGAGGACGCACGAATTAGAGATTTGCCTAACGCCCCCGCGTCGTTTGCACTTTGAAACAATGTGTCAGCCAAGCGTGCGAGTGCATATTTCATGGAGCGATTGGCCCTCTCCAGCCACACGCGCGGGCTCCCTTATTTGGCTTCGGAAACTGTTTTCGCGCGCAAAGCCGAAAGTCGTTGCGGCCGTCAAAGCTTCTAATAGCGTTTCATCGTGGTACTCGAGGCCCGGGCGACGTTATAACGAGAAGCGCTGTTGTTTTGTCGGTTCAGCGGTTCACGAGAATTTATCATTCGCCTTATATAGTGAATTTTTGCTTTAATTTTCTTGACACTGTGATTTTATTGTAATTCTATATTAAAATTCAAATTTATACATAATCGAAACTTGATGTAATTGCGCGCATCCGTTCTGATTACGGTAAGTCTTCCGCATCGACGAAATTCTAGGAGGATATGTTATGACGCATATGCGGTAACTAGCGATTCAGGCCATGAGTTCAGTTTATTTGCATAATACAACCGTTGATGCTTCTTTGCAAGCGAATTTCCATTGTGTTTGGGGTGAATCAGGACTTTTTTTATCAGACAAATATATGAATTCGCAACTCGCGTTATCAAATAAGACAGGGTTGGATGTACGCGAAAGATATAGAAAGTTTGGTACGATGGCAATTTCCCGTATACACAAGAAGTAGACACAGAACAAATATCAAAACGGAAATTGTATGTGGCGTGTGATACCTTATGGAACATTAGATAATGGTAATAATAGATCTAATTTTTCAACAAAAATTATTGTGTTTTAAAGTTAACGATATAGGTACTCGTCATTTTATCGGAACGGTTTAATTTGATTCTATTGTTGGGGATACAATCAATACAAAACCAGCCTTCTCTTAAAAATTTTGTATCCTTCACTTGGAATTTATAAGTTAATATATATTACCTGAGTTCAGTTTCGAACTGATATTTAAATTACTAACTTTTTAAATATTTATTGTATTAAAATAACCATTTTTCATATATAAATTTATTGTACATGTATGACGATTTATTATTACTCAGCGTTATGTACTCTTTATTCAGCGCACAAAACACGGAATATTTCTATTCAGTTATGTAATTTATTTAACATGCGTAGTAGTGTACAACGTAAAAACGTGCTATGAATTATTTAAAATAGTTATCTTTTTTAGCCATACATGCCTAGTGTTATGTTAAAATAATCTTATAACTTATTAGCTATAAATATTAGTTATTGACGCGAAATATTTATTTAGTTCATTACTTTTAAAAATTTCGTCGTCAGAAAGGTGAGTGGATTTAATGAGTTAATAATTTTAATTGAAATCATAGGTCGAAAAAGAAACATTTTTCATCAGATAAGTATTTCAACTTATTAATAGAGTTCTATTTTCAATAGATGAAGCATCTATTAATAATTGTTGCCTTAGACATTATTGCGACGGTTTTTGCTGCTCCTATATTAAGACTCCAGCCGTTGGTAAATGTTTTTAATATCATATTATTATAAAAAAAGTTCAAGTTATAGTTTCTTTATTTTAATGACTTTTTTCCATAACATTCACAACCCTACAGACACTAATTAGTGTAGGACAAAGTAACGGATTACGTAAGACGTCTCATTTATCACAAGTCACTCTCAACAATAACGAATACCAACAGCCAATCGAGAATAAGGTAATATAAATGATATTGAATAGAAATAAAAGTCCCAGACATTCACAATTTGCTTGATCGCCTTCGTGTCATCGGACAATAGTTGTAGACCTAATTTTATCGTTGATATTTTTTTAAGTAATTTATACAAACTAACTTTGTAAAATTATAAAATTTTTAGGTAACATCGGGAATTCAAGGAGAGAAGGGTGCATCAAAACCATACCGTGTTGTTACACACGAAAATCCTACAATATATTACAATGATGAATCCGTACTGGAACCATCAATATCTGATAATCAGGAGCAATCTAAATCTTTAGAAACACATGCCATATCTGATGACAATCAAGAAAAATCGTTTAATATACCAACTATTGAAGTAGAACCGTGTAGGTGTGATAAGATGCTTATGAAGATGATAACAACCGGTAACCTAAATCCGGAAATCCACCCACCGAAAGTAAGAGTAAAGAATTAAGAAGAGAGAATTAACAAAATGAGTTTAAATATTAATAAACAATGTATATTAAGACATGATGTTATTATGGAATTATTAAAAAGTTAATAAATGAATTATGCATACAAATTGGTTGTTTATGTGTAAACCCGATTGATTTAAGTAGAAATCCTGAGATAAAAATAAAAATATTTTATCACCTATAATTATTATAGTTTTTTATATCAATTAGAAAGCTTATTTCTTTTTATATAATTTTCTAATAAAATAGTGTGTTTATGTATCGACGGGCATTACTGAAGATTTATTCAACCGATTTTCACTGAATACGGCTTATTCTTGTGATCGCTTACATAGATTTATTTATTTATTTATTAAACCAGAGAAAATATACATAGTAGACTTAGGTCTATTTGTAATTCCTATAGAGGTAG
>UXGD01000427.1:0-61037 GCA_900474315.1 Torymus auratus
GTAAATAGATCCAAGTACGTGCACAACATCGTTAAGGAAATTTGACATTTGCCAACGTCGCCATCACAATTTTCAAAAGTTCGAAAATATCTCAAAGAAATAATTAACTACCTCTAACTTGAAATAAATTTTTCTGTCATACCTATATTCAGCTAATTAAAAAATTTCGAAACCATCAAGAACCGACAAAATTACCATGTAAACGGAAACTCCTCGATTCGGAAGAGTTTTCCAATTCGCGGGCGGGGCGCATCAGTAGTTACCTACGTTCGAAAGCTCCACGTTCGCGCGCGTTCGCTCGTCCTAACTTTAATCGCGGTTATACATCGAAAGTAAATGTTTAGGCAGTTAATGGATACCGGAAACTTGTTTTTGCGAGTTACTTTGACGAGCTACTACTGCTGCTGCTGTGCGTTCACGGTGCCGTAGATCGTTTATCAAAATTAAACACGACTGATGAAGAGAGAGAGCTCTCCATTCGAAGACCGTTGGGCTTCGAATCTTTTCGAGTTTCTCAGTTTCCAAACTTTGGCAGCTTGGTAGCCTAATAAGATTGTTATTAACTCGTTTCTCGACTCGGTGATGGTAAATAATAGTCGTTTTACATGAGGTATCGGTTTTGTGTGAGTTTTCGAAAATAGTTGGTAACTCTCGTCTGAGTGCTCTGTTTAGTTTGGGATGTTAATGGTTACTTATTGAATGTTCAGTATTGAAGTTATGTCAGGATTTACACTGCTGTAATTGTCAAATTACATAAAGATAAACAATGTGAAATAGTGAACAAGCTGCTTGAACAGAAAGCGATATGGATATTCAAGTTCCCATAAAAATGATAACATTCGTAATTGTCGAGATAAGTAATATGCGCAGTTATACGCCGCTTTAAAAGTAATACTTATACGGGAGAGATTTTCAGTTTTGCAAAATTTCGTTCGTGCGTTTTCCTCATTCATTCGATTTTTTCCCATCGTCACCATCGTCACGCGTGAATCATCATCCTCGATTTGATCGTATCTTATCTGAGCTAAATCTCTTGCTCTGTCTAGAATCAAATGCAATCCACGAGTGTATTGTGTACGTAGATTATTTTTAGTCGCTATAATACGAGTATTAAGTTAAGTAATCAATGAAGTACCTTGCTTTGACAATTTTTATACTTTATCAAAGCTGTAATAAATCATAAAGTAGCATTATGTCAAGACAACACAGGTTTAAGAATTTTTACAAGATATCCGTCAATTCAGTAATAACCTTCTAAGAATAAAATAAATTATATCTTTATAGCATGCTGTTTTGTTTCATTAGATTGATAAGATTACAACCAAGATTCAGTAATTGCTTACAATCTTGAAACTATCTATAATAAAAGCAACGTTCTCTATGTCGCAGTCAACCTACAAATCTAACAAATCAACCGACAATGTTCTCAAAATCTTTCTATTCCCATTAACAAACGTATTAACTCTTACTCCATTCACCAACCAAAAAAAACCCTGTAAGTAATCTATCTCCCCCCACAGACCCATATCATTCATCAAATTTTCAAACTCCCCGCGTAACATCTCGTCTGACCGCGGCATTCACAGAGTGCTCAGCTCGCGAACCAAAATCACCGCCGCCAAAACTCATCCTCATCCGCGCGCAGAAAAGACACGCGCTCGCCCATTCATTCATCCCAACTTCTCTCTCGTAGCTAGATAAAACCTCTCGCTCGTATAAAACTTTGAGCCCCGCTCGCGGTAGTCGTCCAACAAACAACTTTAGCCGATGAATCCTGCGGCCGTTCACCCCTTTTCCTCCGCGGGGCCATCGGAAAAGAACCTAATTATCGTATCAGCCGGATCTATAGGCACGCGACGTGACGCGACGAGTTTTGCGGTGAGAGGAAGAAGAGAGAAGAGAGTGAATGAAGGGAGGAGAATGGTGAGCGATGACAATGGATGGTTGGTTTGAAGAGACAAATGTCGAAGGGTCCGGGGTTTGACGAGAGTTCTTTTTGTTTAATAATGTTGAATGGGGGTAGTTATTTCGAAAGTGGATTGTTGTAATAAGCTAGTGGTTGATGATTTTCACGTGATTTATGTAGGGTAATCTTGTCGACCCCATTAATGGAAATCCGCTTTATATTGCTCTCATTTATGAGAAAAGATTTTTTTTCATGATTCTCTGCCATTTTCTGGACACTTTCCCCAAAATGACTAAGAAATTGCTATAGGAGGGGAGAAAAAAGAATGGTCTTACAAGTGGGAGTAATATTACTGATATTTACATCGAGGAATTTTCTCTGTATTTGATGGTGTACATAAAACGAGACAAAAAGAAGTCTATTTTCGTTTTGGTTGAGTAAAATATATCATAATAATTAACTATTGGCAATACAAATAGGCTGATCTAGGAAATTCTTTAAGGAACTAATTCTCTATCAAAGTGCTTGTTAGGGTAAACCCAAAATCCAATACATCAACAATTGTAATTCCAACAACGCAAAAAATACAATCATACATCACATCATTTCACCCAAAATTACAGCTACTCTTACAACATGTCTCCCTCCTCTCAATGATCTCTCGCTTCATCGACTCACCACTGTTCCTCTTCCCCCCTCAACACAGTCGCTCTTTCCCTCCATCTCCCTCGCGACATTCTAATTCCGTCCCGAAAGTAATAAAGAAAATTGAAAGGCGCCCCGCGAAAGAATAAACACGGAACGAACTCGAGAAAGAACAGACGGAAAAGAGAGAGAGACCTGCTGCTGCTGCTGTGCACTGCACGCGGAATCCGAAACGACGAGAATATAAGGGAGGAAGAGTCAAGTACCTACCCAGCGGCTCGGCACAATGCAAACCATAACGAGACAAATCCGCCCCGGGGCGCACGGCTTTTAAACTTCTGCGTCGACCTTTTCTCTCTCTTGGCCTTAACTACGCACGCACGCACAACGCGGGAGGAGAAAAGAGGGCCCTAGAGGGTTTCCCAAGACACAGAGTTTTCGTCGTTTTTTTCGCGAGGGAGCGTACGTGCGTACACGTGCCTATGCGATTGAGGAGGGAGAACGTGGAGGGCGTGCGTGTGGAGTCATTCATGCGGGTTTGCGGGAAAGGGATCGCGTTGTGCGAGGAGAGAGGTGATGGTGCTGGTTCCGGGTTCGTTTGTGAAGTGAGGAGGAAGAGGTGGTTGTTAGCGCGTGGTGGTGTGTTTGGTTAAAAAATCTTAGACCTGGTGGGTGCTGGTGTGATTTACAGAGTTTTGCAGAGATTTTGTAATGATGTTGGGTAATATGGGGGTTGGTGTGGATTGTTGAATCAGGGTCATGTCATGAATGTAACTTAAATGTGTTGAAGAAAAAGGTAATTTATTATGCACATTAATGTCATACTACTACGTAAGTAGACGTTATAAATAATGTTACAAAAAAAAACACGAAATTTCGCTTCAATTGATTGTACAAATACTAAATAGGTAGATAATAATTAAAATAGTAGCAACTCTCGTATACACATTCGGTGTACCAAATTGAAAAAGTTTTACCTCGCAACCTATTGCACAACATGGTGCACTCAATTACACGACCGACATTATCTTTTTCTATATAAAAAAACCCCCCTACGCATTCCACAACCTTTCACTTTACGCTCACTCACCACGCCGATCCTAGATATTACACCTATATACACCCATACCTATAACACACACACTCACATGCTACCATCGATCGGCCGGCATCTTTTCTCCCGACCGCACGTGAAATCTCGTTATTTTTATGGTTAATTAGACGCGAAGTGCGCGGGTGCTCGCGTCAAAGGACCAGCAGCAGCCGCCCCCCAAGACGACGACGACGACGACGACTTGATTTTTCCAGCTCATTAGGCGATTTCCGGACGACGACGGACCCCTCGGCTCTCCTTTTTTTCGCTTCTCTCTTTCTCCCTTTCATGGACCCGGGATACCCTCCCTCGTGTATTCGTCTCGCCCCCCACCGTCTTCGACGGCGAGCCGACGTCTTTTGGCGATGCGGGCGCGGACTTTGTTCGTCGTTGTTTTGCGATAGCGAGGGAACAGGAAGAGGGATTTCCGATTTTGCAGCGTCGAGGGGATTCTTCTACGGAGAATCGTGAGTTTTCTTCTTTTTTTTTTCTTTTAAGGAGTTCGGGGAATTGGAGGTGGACGACGGTGGCAGCGTTTTATTAGCATAATGGTGGATTGGTTTTGGAGAGGTGCCTGATTAGGGGGTGTCTGGTGCGGAGAAGAATGATTTTTTTAAAGAATTGTTTTGTTTTTTGAGCTTTTATATATTGATGAAAGTTTTGTATTCTATGAATTGCAAGGATGGAAATAGGATTGAAGAGATCGATTTGTATAGGATGAGAAAATCCTTGAATGATATTAAATCCATTTAAAAACTTATAAAAGCGGTTCAACAAAATGGTATTTACGAAGAAAAAGCACACAGATGTTCAATTTTTCATTAACGCTTACAGTTAATTATCTATCTGTAGAATTGCAAATGGAGGCACTTGAAATTCATTGAAAGCCGAAACGCATCGACCTCGATCAATAATTTTATCCCAACTTATATTCCACCTACCGCGGGCATCATAAGTACCGGAACCCTTATATCAACAAAATTAGAATCAATCATTTATCGAGAACCAAAAAGCATCCTCCACTTCCCTTCATATTGACACATTTTCCTGCTATCTCTCCTCGCAGGCGAACCTCTCTTTCCCTCCTTAAAAAAAGTCCACCCCCTCGACGCATAAAAAAGCAAGCCTGGAAAAGGGCTCGCCGGACCGGCCCCCTAATAGTTTTTCGGCCCGATAAGTCACTCGTTTTTTGCTCTCCTGCTGCGAGCTTTTTGAATTGATTAGGCACGTTCGACGACAACGGTGGGAGGGAAAAAAAGGGGCTCGACGAATACGCTTTTAATGGCTGGCCCTTTTTTGTGCGCACGCTTGTCGTCTATAAGGGCTCCTTTTGATTTACCGACGATAATCCCTTTTCGCCGTTCGCAGAAAGTTTGTCGAGGAGGAGGGAGGAAGTGATTCGGTTATCGGGGGCCGGAGATGAGTCGTTTATCATTATTCGATTCTACAAGTGGCGCGACGAGGACGAGGAGGACGTTGGGCTGGTGGATGATGAAAAATTGCGAGATGGTAACAGCGCAACGGTCGATGAAAGGAGTGACGCGCGCGGCTCTTTTTTGGGAAGGAGGGTTTTTGCGAGAGCGGAGGTGAAGTAATGTTGCGACGGTATTGCGATTAGGTTGAGGAATATCGTGGTGGAGGTTTTGAGGGAAAGTGAGATTTGTCAAATTTGAAAAGCGGTTTTTGTGACATGAGGAAGCTGATGCTGTTATGCTAATGGAATGTTAGTAACGTAATAAAAAGTGGTAAACACTTGTGATGTTGTTTGTATCAAAAATAACAAAAAGGAAATATTTCTAACATTTCCGATGAGATTTATCGTTAATTTTTTGGTTGAGGCGTTTTGGACAAAATTATAAAAAAAAAACCGACTATTATTCTTACTTCGCATTGTTTCAATATGATTAGTTAAGATGTAGATTATATTAATGTTGAATCACGTATGCAATTGTAACAGATAGGATAATGTATGTGTATTCAAAATACTTTATCAATTTTCAATACTGAGTTATCCGCAATAAATAAAGCATTTCCATAGCATTTTCGACAATATCTTTTCATGATTATGGGTTGAAATTAAAATACCAAAAAAGAAAATGATCCTTTGCGTGGTGGGCAGCTTTTAACAATGTGAGTGTCCAACTCTCCCCAATATTTATTGTTGTACCAGCCCTCGTTTCACAATAATCAAAATAATGGTTTATATTTACGACTTCCATCGAATTTTATTATTTCTAAACCGTATACAGGTCAAGACCACACGTATCAAACGTAAAAAACATACACGCTACATCCACTTCATTTACATCCGACACTCAACTCCCCGATCTCCATTGCAAATAAGAACCAAAGCCACCATGCCATCACGAATTAAAGGGCCAACTAACCACCACCGCCTCATTATAAACGTAATTCAAACGCGCCGCGTATATACATATATCTATCCATCGTCTACAATCACCCGTCGTTATACGGCGCTCGCTAACTCCAGTCCTGAAATTACACCGCGATCGGAAAAATGAGTATATTAACCCGCGGCTAGAGAGCGAGAGAACGCGTGGAACCGGTAATATTAGTTCAGCAGTAATGGCTAGTAATATAGCTCGAGCCTATACTACTGCCGCTGCTACTACTACTACTACTACTCGTCGTTCGCGATATTGGATCGTTATTAACAAACCAGTATTAGTGTTTCGATTGTGAGACAACAGTGGTGTACTCTGTTAGATAAATTAGCACAACGGCAGCGTAGTAACTGCGACACCGACGTCAAAATTTCCCAGCGAATTATCGCTAACGAGTGTCTCGTCGGCGCCTAATAATCATCGATGGGACTAATGTCGAAAATAAACTCGGTCAGGTTGATCTATACACGCATATAGTATACATGTATATTCGTACATCGTTGGAGTTTTACGGGAGCAGCGGTGCTATGTGTATATATTATGGCGAAATGGTTCATTAACATATGCTATATATGGAGATGTGTCGGGGCAGCTGATTTCGTAATCGCGAATGATGTTTGGGTTCGAATGTTTACTGTGTGGGATGTTGTTTTTATTTTTTATTTTAATGGGTTAAAAATTAGGCGCGAGGTAATTCTGTCGTGAGAGAGAGAGGACAGAACGATCGTTTATTTTATTATTTCGGCATGTGTATATTCATTGGTATGTATATAGTAGGCGGGTGATCCATTATTGTTCTTGAATTATACGCGCGTGCAGCAGCGGGTGACAAAAGTGATTGATAGGGGCTTAATGTGGGTATATATATCCATCATTGGACGTCATTTGAGAGAACGAAAATTGTTAAACCGAGAGAGCACCTTCGCCCGTAAAGAATTTCAATATTCATTACGAAATATAACATTCTGAATAATAGCCAATTTTAGCACTACCATGATTGCATATAAACACCAACAAATGCGCTTACGTATATATGCCAACGTATAACGGTGTCTATTAACAAGACATTCGGCACCATAGCCAACAAATTCCATTACTCGACAATTACCACCATTCCAGCAGACCTATACGCCTTAAAAACTACACATCTACATGCGAATTCCGTCTATTTCAACAAGCGACTTCTCCTGCCTCAGTTTTCAATTTCCCGGCCCGACGAGGCGTGGATTTTCACACGTAGCAGCAGCAGCAGCAGGGGTACACTGAGGGAGAGCCAGGGCGATAATTTCTCGGGAGGCGCGAGCTAGCGCGCATATTACCGCGAGAGAGAGAGAGAGAAAGAGGAGGTGGGTGGTGCGCGCACGCAGGGTGTCTTGACGGGAATTGCGTTGGACGTGTATGGCTGACGCGCGGGGGGTCGTCGGTGTATACGAGAGGTAATGAGGGAAGGAGGAAGGGTTTTTGGAGGCGAAGGTAGGTGAGATGGGATTTTATTTGATTTGTGAGGGATGGTTGGTACGGCGGGGTTGGGAATGGTGCTTTGAATTTTGGAGCTGGAAGTGAGGCGAGGAGGGTTTTGTTATGTAAAAGATGTTGGGAAATTGATCTGTATAAGAAGGTAGGTGGTTTATTACTAGGGATATTGTGAGATTGAGAAGGATTGGAAGTTTCATAGTCATAATATTGTAGGTAAGTCGTCGTCGTAGTTTAAGGTATGTGCGTCTGAACGGTTTGATTAACTGAAAATAATGTTTTGCGTTTATTAAAAGATCATTCAGAGATCTTACGTGCTCTGATGGATAAGAAATAGAAAAATTGTTAATATTAACAATTAAAATAAGATCCTGGAATCAATGATATTTTCAAGTTTAATCACCAAAGAGAAAGTCAAATCTGAACAAATTTGATATCCCATACAGAAAATATAATTTTCATCGTGGTCTTCATCTATAAAAATTCAACGAAAAGTTTCGGTCAACCAGTAAGTTTGAAAATAACAAGTAACATTAAAATGTATCTTCGAACTCGCCCTTTGCTTTCAACACCATGTACACCCCTACAGACACATACACCCTTTCAAAAATTTTCCTCCTCCCCAAAAATTAAACCACCACCTCCGGAATCGCACAACCCCCATCATAACCACTTTCCATGGAAACGCAAAGCAACCCTGCCACGCGCGTCTCCCTTACCTCAGGCTCAAAAGAGGGCGCTCACACATATACTCCTCGCGCCGCAAAAGTTCGGCAGGCGGCAGTAGGTACTCCACCTATACCTCTCGGCGAAAATATCGACTCACCTCCCTCTATATATGAAAACTTGGCGCGCGCAACTTCCCCCCTCCCTTATATTCTCGCGCGGAACGTGGGTTATATGAAAAGCGTTTCCCAACGCGTACGCGGTAGACGAGTGAGAGAGAGCGTTTTACGCTCGAAACTACCTCGTTTTCATTGAGGGACCGGGTTGCGCTCGCCCGGCCGCCCTTAAGGAACGGGGGGACGGTAGAGAGAGAGAGAAAACGAGAGAGGAATGGCTTTTAATTAATTCCGAAGTATGCCCGGCGCGCAATTAGTGTTTTATTATTTTCGAATTTTGAGTTTGCGAGAGAGTGAGAAGAGAGCGGAGAGAGTCGATGTAGATAGGGTAGAAGAGAGGGAATAGTCGGGGAGTTGGGTTTTCCAGAGGGATCGAGATTCTTGGGGACATACGGAATTTTGAATTTTGGAAATTCATCCATACGTGGAACTAGTAAAAAAATCCAATTGTTGGGGATGCCACTTTTATTTTTAACAAAGACAATCTTTGAAAAGTGCTATAAATAATAATGTAGTATTTCAGGTATTGGGAATGCGAACGGTTCACAGTGAACAAAAGATTTTTGTCATTTTTAGATTTCAAAATAAAACATCCAAAACTATATTCCTGCAGTTCTCACTTTAATAAAGTCATCATTATATCTATTTCTACGAATTGTAACTAAAATTGGAAACTCTTACTTGATATTTCGTTCGTTATATGAACGTTCGAAATCTCAAAATACGTAGTATGTATTCGTATTGGCTTCTGCATTTGCCTATCCCCTTTAATGCCTTGTCTCATGTTAATACACGATTCTAATTCTGAATGGATTTGAAATTTCGGACGTTTACAATGAACGAAATGTCGACTTATCGTTTCTAATTTTAGTTCGAACTTCTTTGATTTATTAAATAACTCAGTTTGGCTAGATCGAAAAATGGTAAAAATCTTTCATTCACGAAGAACGTTCAAAGTTTCAAGTACTCGATTCTAAGACAATTTGCCGAATAATACCCGAAACTTTACTCTATTTTACAACATTTATTCGTTCACCAAACAACAGTCATTTGTTTTTACTTTATTAATCCAATACCATCACATCCAATAGTCCCCGCGACATTAGCATTACATAAATCGACTGTAAACCTCTCTCATCCCTCGCCCTCACGATACTCCCTAAACTTCCCCTCACACATATATCGATCTCATAAATAAAAAGCCCTAGCTTCCCTCGACGCGCTCTTGGAAGTCGGCCGCAGGATATATAAGGGCGAGCGCTCGCGCAGGGATCACAGCCGCGCCGGCGATCCTCGTCATCTGATCCGTGTCAAGTTCAAAGACGTCGCTACTTCGCGGATCCTCCCCCTTCTCTTCTTCGCTCCTTTAGTCGCGTGCCGGTTATTCTGTTACGCGTGAGTGGCCTGTTTAAGGGAAGAGAATTTGGTTTTTTAAGAGTTTCCTATGTATATGGAGACTTTTTGTAGAAGAGATCTTGTTTGTCGAGGGATCGGGTGGCCGAAAGATTGTTTAACGAGAGAGAAATTGGCTTTGGAATTAAGGTGAGGTGTATAATTACACTACACGAGCTCTGAGCAATATCATGTTGTATACTTACAATGTTTATGAGGCTAAAGGAAAATTCGCTGTATCTAATATATGAAGCGTTCTTTTTAGACATGGTACATTTTTAGGGAAATTTTTTCAGGATAAAATAAAGTAACTATACTTGTACGTTGCTTTGCAAACACTGAGTTTATAGTTTCTATTTCTACACTAGCTATCACAAAAAGACTATGTCCAAACATATATGAGGAAATTCACATGAGTGCTTTGCTTGCGAGTTGTGCTTTTTTTTCGTAAGCGGACGCGAACTGTGCTTTTTTGTACAATGCCTTGAGTTGTGTTATTTTTCGTAAATTGCCTTAAGTTGTGTTACTTTTCGTAACACAGCGTCGTACAGAGCGTCGATTTATCCCGGAAACGATCTATACTCAAAGTTCCAAAAAAGAAATTGAGACAAGAAAGAAAGAGCTTTCATCCCTTTTTTGAAAATGAAAAAATGTCGATTCCTTCAAAAGTTAGAAGGGTTTGTAGTTGAACATCGAAAAGGTATACCTAAAAATTCACAAATCTCAGGTATCGGCAGCGCCGCGACTTTAAGAGCATTTTTATGCCGTTTCGACGTTCAACTTCAAACCCTTATATAACTTTCAAAGGAAACGACATTTTTAATTTTCAAAAAAGGGTATGGTATGAAAGCTCTTTCTAGTTTCAATTTCTTTATTGAAACTTTGAGTTGGTCGTATGTCTATGAGGTTACAAAAAAGGGCTTTTTGGCGATTGTGTACAAAAATTTAGCAACTTTCAAGAAACGCGTGAGACAAGGACGTTTTTAAATTGTAGACGAGTTTTCCCGTACTTATATTTAGTGACATAAGAAAGAAGAAAAACCGTGTCCGGAAGTCATGCCATCAAACAAATTTTAACAACAACAATTATTCATCATCGATGCGAAACATCTATACGACCAATTCCGAAATTTCACTGATCCACAAAACAATTAACATTATCTTCCCCTCCCTCTCCTCCACTATTACCCATCTCCTTCCTCCTCACTCATACAACAATATCACATCTCCCGAGAATTCAAATCGAATTCCAATCAATCGGTCTCTCGACCCCATCCACCACCGTGTCTACCTATATACCCTCAAAGCGCTCGCTCCCTCTTTGCCTTCGAAAAAGCGGCGGCAAAGTCACCCCGTTTTCCCCATTCGTACGTACGTACGTACGTACAGGGGAATGCCCGATGCACCGTAAAAGTGCGCGGCGCCGATCCGGAAATTACGTCTTTGCTACCGCCCGCGCGCTCGCATGAAATTCAAACGGACGCCGGTAGAGCGAGCGAGTGAGTTCTGAGATAAATTGATGAAGATGTATACGTTCGCGTCGTTTGAGGATTTTTCAGATCGCTTGGTGCGTCTATAGGGGAAGGGGCGAAGAAAAGTATAGAGGTTGGATATAGGGTTTGATGTTAAGAGATATAATTACGTGTAAAGGTGGATTTAGTGGAATAGTAAAAGGGAATGTGTGAAATTTTGTCTTTTTTTTAAGGGCAATCCGTGGAGATGAGCGTGTGATTACGGCGCGGAGTGGTAGTAATTTGTTTTATCGCATAGTTTCGGGTGAATATAAATGCTGGATTATTTTCGTGGATGATAGAGGTTGAAGTGAACATCGAATACTTTACGAGATGATTTACTTTATAATTGATTATGGATAAAAACGTTCTCGTATAAATATTTTAATATTATTGGATTTAATTTTACAAGTCATTCAAGTTATTAATTTGGTGTTTCTAGAACATTAATTTCAGCGACGTAACAAGTCATG
Organism: Torymus auratus; assembly: GCA_900474315.1. Lineage (NCBI taxonomy): Eukaryota > Metazoa > Arthropoda > Insecta > Hymenoptera > Torymidae > Torymus > Torymus auratus. The sequence continues at coordinate 11,741 of UXGD01000427.1, forward strand.
ATAATCACCTGCTTAATATAAAAGGATTCACAAGGCGATCTTTGCTCCGAGGTTGAAGTCATCAGAATAAACAAACACGTGTCTCAAGGAGGCAGAGGTCCTGCGAAAAATGGGCCTACATAGATTCAATGACCAGCTGGACGTACTTTCCTCAGTCTTTAGTGATAAGTTAAAGCCGCATCTCTACTAAATGTAGGGATAATTTGTTTCAACTACGTAAGGATATCTTAAGCATGTATTATGAGGAATAAACTTCGAGTCGATAGAGTGAAAGGCTCGTTGATGCAATAAGAAGTAGATAATATGTTTTTTCTTTAAACGTGTGGTGAAATAGATCGCCAAAAAATTGTAGAATGCGGCAATCAAAGATCGTGCCTTATTTTATGCTTTCGGAAACGATAACTTCTATGCGATTTTAATAACTCCATTTAGTGACATTTTTAAGTAATTCGAAGAACATCATACTTAATATGGACAAGTACATCGTTTTAAAATCTTTATGGTTTTATAATCTTATTGCCCGGTATAATTTTACATATAGTTGAATGTTCATTTCATGAGATCTACTATAATTGATAGAATACATAATAATCACACCTATAAGTATTAATATTATACTATACCAATGCTTTTCTTCTACTGAACATTGCTGGAACAGCAATTCCAATAAGAAATTAATAATATATGAATCTCAGAAATATTTACGCGTACAATCAATATAATATACAAGTAGAGCGTGCCAGCTTAAACATTCATGTCTATGATATCAAACACCAATAATGGTAAAGAATACCAATAAAAAGTATTTGACGAAGTATATTTGAATTGAAAATTTTAAAGGCTTGATCAATCATAATAAACCATCATCGCGATATATCACAAGCATAAATGCAGATAAAATTTGTTGCAACCAATATCAAGCTTTAACAACGACGAATATACACATATAAAATTCTACGACCCTTGTACACACTTCAGACACGGCATTAATGACCGTGACAATAAAATCTCCAATAAAACTCTCCTGTCCCTGACACCGCGTAACAAGCCAACTCCACCCATATCATTAAAGCCTACTTTCTCCCCCCACACCCCAACTATATACCGGCATATATACAGCCGATCCACGTCCAGCAGTCAATTAAGCGCGATACAGTCGTCGTCGTCATTAGGAAATCCGACCGTTCTCGCGACACGCCGCACGCGTCGCCCAGAAAGAGAACGAGAGAATTTTCTCGTCACACCCCCCGGGATCACGTCAATCAAACATCTCGCGCCAACTACCGCGCGTGCGACTTCTTTGTCGTCCGAGGGGAGGTCGCATCAGTCGCGCGATTAAGTCGACACGAGAAAGTGGATACGTATATATCGAGCTGGGGGTCGTGTGTCTCTTCGATTGGCAGTTAATAGAGTTTTCTCGGGATCAGCGTGTGTGCGTATTAGGTGATATGTGATGCTGCTGTTGCTGCTTTGTTGGCTGGTTTTATCTAGAGGGCGAGAAGAGTATGGAGATGAGGTGATTGACAGGCGTGGTAGTTGATTGGGTATTGGTAGTGTTAGTTTTGGGGAGGTGGGGGTGGTAACTGACAATTTAGTCATTTGATGGGAATGGAGAAGATTGGTACATAAGAAGGATTAGGAAGTAAATATTGAATAGATGTATAAGAGGTATTGGTGTATTTGTCGGTTTTCTGTTGGTTGAGGTATATAGCGAATTATTTTTATAAACAAAAACAACAAAATTTCACTTCTAGTTTGACAAACTAGTTCACATTGTTGAATTTGAAATGTCAATATTTTCTTGTGAACAGTCTAATTGTAATAATAAATGCAGGATTCCTTAGGTTTAACGAATTAGCCTTTGAATTATAAAAAAAGCATGCCAGTATAAAATTACATATCAATTATTATTAATAATTAAGAAATGTAGTTATTAAGAGTTAAGAGCTAATTTTAATTTTTAACATGCTTCATCTCCAATAATTGTTAACATTCTGCTATCCAAACAATTCTCTTTGCCTAAAATAAATCACCACTACGAGAACAAACAACCTCACATCAAACCCATAAAAATACATTTCCCTGCTCCAATATACCCCCGGACCCCAAAGACCATGATATTTCGTCTTTAAAATCTCGAGCCCCAGACGCACCATATTATAAACTATATACATACGATACTCAAAGCCTCGACTCAAACAATCCCCCCGCAAGTCAGAGCTGATCTCTTCCCTCTCTCCCTCTGTCGTCGCGTTTAACGACATAACGAACTCACCATTCTTGCATTTGCGGAAGCCCGGGGATATTAGCATCGGCCGATAAGCTAATCTCCTCGCGGTGTGTGCGCGCGCGATATAACGCCGCCACTGCTGTGCGCGCGCGCATGGGGCATGAATATTTAGCCGCGGGGATACGCAGGAGCGTCATAAAGACAGTGTGCGCGACGACGGCCCTAATGAGTTTACGATTGTCAGAGGTAGTCGAGGGTGCGTGGAATTGTTTCCCGGGAAAATGCGGTTGATTATAATATTCTTTTAGAGTTTTATTTCGACCATATCGGGTTTGGACGATGTGTTTTATACCGAATGTTATAAAAATGCCGGGGTATAATATAGACTCGAGAAGTAAATTTTAGTCCTTCGTTTGCTATGGATTATTTCTAGTTTTTTGTATGAGTTCATTGGTGTTAAATGCGCGAGTGTTAATAATTTATGATGAGAAATTCTCTATTATAAAATTATTATATGAGTTATTGAGTTATTGCATAGAAGAATAATTATTTTCTTATCAATATGCCTCGGAATATGTGTGTGTAATATTTGTGACAAATTATAATGCGATATTTACTGTAATATCTTTATAGTTTTCAATTAATTATTAACCTAATACAACAAAGTCTGATAACCGATATAACGCGTATTAAATTTTACATTCTATGACTGATAAAAAAGTTTAGTAAAAATGATGAATAATTTTGTAAAAATTACTATATTTTCTCGTAAATCCACTACAGACTGTAAAAACCCAAAAGATTAAAATACTTAATAAGAAATTTTGTTAGAAATATATAGGAAAATGTACTATAAGTATTGTAAAATTTACTGTAATTTATAGTAATTTTTTGGGTTCTTACAGTCTGTGGTACCTTTAATTATTCCAAAACTACTTTCTCAGTTATAGATCGAGAGTAAAAATACTTTTGGGGTACACTGAGGAAACATCTTTAATGAAGCATTGTTCCACACGATCCTGTTAAACAACAACAAAACATCAAAATTTCATAAACCAAATATAATATACAACCATTTACTACTCTACACATTATAAACAACGCGACTCAGCAACAACCCCACCTTCATTAACTCCCCTACATAATAAACCCACTATATATAACGAAAGCCTCTATCCATCTACTCCCGCTTCCTCTACTACACACTATACACCTCGCAACCCCACAGCGAGGCAAAAGAAGCGCAGGCGCGCACACACATACTCGCTCCCGAGATAAAACGCAAAGGGAGGAGAGAGAGAGAGAGCTTCACTTCACCTCCTCCACCTCCTCCGTCTTCTTCTCACAGGAAGCGTGTGCATCAGTCCGCGAAAAGCGAAACAGTTGACGGCAAAGTAGTTTCGCGGCGAGCGACGCGACGCGCCGCCGCCTCCTCTCCTCCGAGACGTGACTTCTTCCTCCCTCCCTCTCTCTCTAGGCGCGCGAGTGAGCTTGCGCGACGAGATCCAAAGTCGATTTCCATCTCTCTTCCCTCTATACCTCCTCGTCTCACTTTCCCCGGCTATATATATATATACACACGCCGCGCGACTGCGTGCACACTCGTATTGCCGAGGAATGCTTCTCGATTTTACGATTTTCTCGGGGACCGTGCGGCTAATCGATTCCGATTTCAAGTCGCGTAGAGTGAGAGAGAGTCCGTGACGCAGGCAATTTTTCGATTACGCGGAGGTATGTGTGTGTATATGTGTAGAGAGAGAGGAAAGTTTTTCGCGTCTTGGGTGGTGCCTTCTGAGGCTGGATGAGCGACGAGTGAGGGGCGCCGGATGGGATTCGAAGTTTTAAGTGTTTTTCGCGGATGGTGGAGTAGGCGGAGAGGAGATGCGCGGATGTAGTGGGATAATCGGTTGCTATTTGCGTGCGTCAGGTTGAAACTCTCATGGTGGATGGATCCGGAAGATCGTAACGGGATTTTGGGTATGCTCGTAGCGATTGCTAAAGGAAAAAAAGAATAACAGTTTATTTGATGATTCTTTAATGTTTCGTTTGGTTGTTGGTAAAAGTTAAAATATAATAGTATATTTCTTCATTGAATGTCATGTCTCAAGAAAAACTAAGCGAGCAATGTGTTTATATTTATTTGAGTGTTAAATATCATCATAATACTTCTTTTACTACTTACTTATAAGTTTAAATAATTAACAAGTATTTTAATAAACATAACGTTACATCACATCTTTCAAAAAAGGTTATACCAGGGCCATTCAATGATCTTTTTCGAGATCAAAAGAAATCTCGCGAATCAAAGATAGTTTTAAAAATATATCATTACCGATCTAGAAAGTATTGAAAGATCGTTCCTCGCCACCAACAATCAGACCCAAAAATACAAGATCCTAATTATAGAATCAAGATTAGCCCCCCCAACCCTAAAAACTTTTTGCCTCTACTACCCACCTCCTGATCTCTCCGTCCATCTTCCTCTCTCTCTTTCTCCCACACCCACTCTCCTCTTTTTCCTAGCCGCGGACGACTTTCGATTAGGCGGTCTAGCGGAGCGGAGCCGGTCTTAAAACTCTCCTCTATCTCCCCTCCTACCCCCGAATAAACTGCATTAAAGTATTTAAGAAAAAAAAACTCTCCCTAAGAGAGGAGAAATCGAGTCGGTATAGCCGTACCAGCCGCGAGATCGAAGGCTAATCCGCGCTAGCGCGCGGGGCTAAGCCAAAATAAGTGCGTGATTGGGGAGATCGGTCGGAAGTTTCTCTCGGAGGAGAAATTTATTGTTATTTAGCGCGGGCTTTTTGAAGTTTGATAAGGCCGAGAGCGAGCTAGCGCACGAATCATTTGTGCCCGCGGCTGGTTAGCCGCAGCAGTAACTTTTCGGTGTGTCTTTGTGCCGAGAGTTTTTGCGCGCGGCGAAGTTTTCCGCGCGAAAGTTCGATCGAGATTTAGGTGCGGAAGGCGCCGAGAGCGAAAGTTTAAGGGGTTACTTTGAATTATCGGAGGTTTCGGCGTGGTGGTGGTGGTGGTGGGCCGGTTGGTTGGGCTTGATTTCCTCGAGATAATTGAGCGTGAAGGAAAATTATATATCCTTTCGGCGGCGCGCGACTCGAGTTTGCGCGGGGATTTTAAAGTTGGCCGTAGTTTTTTTTAAGCTTTTTGGTAAAGGCTCTCTGGGTATCGTGAAATTCACAAAGAAAATAAATTGCCGGCTAACTCAGTTGTTCATGGACTGTATTTCATGAAAAAAAAACTTCTCGAAAAAATAATATTTGTTTTATAATACATAGATATATTATTATTTCTATCGTTATTTTCTACAAGTATAGTCAGGATATTTTAATTTCATGTTTCTGTAAACGTATACGAGGAACTCCACGGAACCTTTAACTGTTTTGATACTTTTTGTTAAAGCAATTCATTGCTGCCATTTAAAAAAAGTATATCAAAACAGTTAAAGATTCCGTTTATTTCCTCATAAAAAACCTACAAAACCAACCAGCAGCTTAATTATCATTTCCACCCAGTATATCACCCCCAACCAACGCATTCGCCAATCTCATCCTGCACATACCAAACAACCCTCGTTTTTCCCGTATACACCCTCTCTTCCACCTACTCCCACGCTCTCCCCGCATATCATTATACACACAGCGCTCCTCTATCGGCGCCTAATTGACAATGAGGCGTCAGCGCAGCGTGGCTTATGTATATACAGTAGGTATCCTCGCGATTAAAATTTACTTATTCGGCCGGCCGTCCGGCATTTGTTTGCCAACCCACCGTGTGCGTATATACATACACACGCGTTCTCGCGCGCGCGCGACAACTTCGTTATCCTCCCACCGACGGCCGGCATGTATAAGCTAATTGCGGCGCGCGAGCGCAGTGTGTCTCTCTGCTCTGCGATGGGCGGATGATTTTAATGAATTTCGTCGATAGCACGGTATACGCGAGAGAGTGAGAGAGAGAGCACAGTGAATACCTGTAATTGACGCGTAACGGGATGAATTGGCGTTTAGGACGCCGTGGCCGCGGGCTTGGGTTTGATTAACTCGGCCTATACCGCGGAGAGAGAGAGGGAGTACGGGTTCGCGTGATTGCTGCAAATAGTGGAGGTATAGGGCGCGGGTGACTTGCGAGTGGAGTGTGTATAGGAAAAATTTGGTGGCGCCGGGAGAAGAATGAGGATTTGTTGAGGATGGTGTAGGTACAGAGGTGGTGGCGGATTGATTCGTGGGTGAGTGTATTTGAGGGTGGGGTGCGTAAGGTGATATTTAGTCTTAATATTAATAGAGTATCAAGTGTCATTTCTTGTATATTATTTGCCTACTCTTGCGGGAAACACTTTCTTTTAACAAATAATGAGACACGTGTCTAAGGGTTTTTCTGAATGGGCACTTTTTTTTGTTCCTGCGGGTAATGTCAATGGCATTATACAGTGTAATGTGAATAATCCTTAAACATACTAAAAATTAAATGATTGTATGGCCTGTAGAAGAAAATAGCGCCCGTTCAGAAAAACCCTGAAAGGAAGTGTTTCCTACCAGAGTAGGAAAATCCAGGACCCGCATCCCTGGTGTGTCCCTTGTTAGTTGATTTTTATTATTGATGGTTCGTATTGTTTCTGCCAATATTTTAAAAATTTTAGTTAAAAAGTTCAAATTATTTTGCCTTTATTCATTGTCTACTATATTGAATATCATAATAATTAGTTTTGTCAAAATTTATTTTGTCTTGGGAAAAGATTTCCTTTGAATTTTCACTTCACGGTTTATAATCTTCTTAAGTTATAATCTACTTTGGCACTTTAATAATTTAATAATTTTTTAATGAAGGTTTAAGAGCAAACGACGCTTTTGATAAGTATTTAAACTCACCAAGTGGAAGAAAATGCGACCTACTCTGAGAATTGATTTTTCCAGAATAAAAAAATCTTTTACCAGATAAAATTGTGCTTCGACATTAATTATCTCTAGCTACCATGATACTCAACTTCATTAATATCCAGAAATTGTGATTGAAAACAGCATATCAATCCCATTATTTTCTTACATATTTTTGAACATATACATTGAATGTTACACCAGCCCTTTACAAATACCTCCTTTACAACCCATCTACATCGTCAACAAATATCCCTACCCCGTCAACCTCATCCACTCTTCTCTACCAACCCACCTCATCCCCAAAACCACCCAGACCATCATTAAAAAAAAGTAAATTCCCCGCTCACCCGCCAAACCAGTTTACCTTCACCGCACAACAAATATTTTCGAACAGAGATATATACATCCCCATTCCGCACAGCCTCCATCGCAATATAATCTCCTTAAAACGAGGCGAGCTTGCCTCTCTCTCTCACGCAAACATCCGCGACGTCGCAATTGTCCTCCTTCCCTCCTCCTCCTCGCTCTACTGTTTGTCAGAGTCGGCGCCCTCGCGCAAGGTTTAATAAAGCTCGCGCGTTAATGAAATGCCCCTCGCTCGCGCGTCTCCGCGCTCTTTGCCGAATTCATTTCCGCGTAGGTAGAGAGAGAGAGAGAGCGTTTGCTACAAAAGTGTCTCGCCCGCGATTTTTTCTCTCTGTCTCTGCCTGCCTCTTTCATTCCCGTGAAAGAGCGCGCAACGTTTTATCTCCATACATCGCTGTCGTCTTGGCGCAGGATGTTTAGGGCGCCCGTGTATGTGTGCGATTGTATAAATAGCCCGGCGAGTATGTAATTTTTCGCGAGGTAGAGAGTGACACGAGGGGGACGGCTTTTTTTGTTTTTGTTTTACGGTAGATTGCCGGGAACGTTTTCTCGTACATGTATGTGGCTCGCGCATTGAAGGGCTCGCGGAGGTAAAAAGTAGAAGAGTAGGTTTATACTGGAATCGCATGAATTCTCTCGGTATTCTTCACAATGATAACGTTGAGCTTTCGCGCGTGTGTAGCAAGTTTCGAAATGTGTATTATATATATTATGCGTGTGTATAACAATGGCGGCGATGCTTTTTATGGAGGGGGGAAATGATAGCGCGCTGGGCTGTAAAATGTAAGTATAATATATATCGCGCGTTGCAAGCATATTCTTTCAATACTTCAAAACGCGGGTATAATATAGGTATATTCGAATGCATTTTTAGTATAAAAATTCTCCAAGCCTATTGTTTCTGTACATCTAGAATAATATATAATGCACATATAGTATATGGAGAAAAATCACGTACCTATATCGGCTTACATTTGCCGCAAAACTATACACACACACACACGCGTGCGCAACTGCACCAGCAGCATCAATTCACGCGCTAAACAACGTGAAAAGCAATCAGAGAACCTTCGAGAGAACAGCCGAACCGTGAAACCTCTCTCTCTCCGAAAAAAACCGTAACGCGAGCCAAGAAGAGGAAGAGAGAGAGGAAAGAGGAGGGTCGGACTTTCAGCGCGAGAGAGTCTATCACACACAGCTCAAACTTTCCTTCCTACCTCTCTCTCTCTCTTCTCGAACGGAAAATGCGAAACTGCAAGATGTGCACACTCCATTCCAAGTCCTTCCCTCTCTCGCGACGCTGCAGGAATTGCCGTGGCGGCGACGGCAGCGTCAGCAGATACAGTTTCTCTCGCTCTTGGTCTTTTTCTCTTCTTTTTTTTATTCCCGCTGTACAGCGCGCGGGCTTTTATTCTTTCTATACGACGCGAGCTTTCATCGCCGCCGCCGCGCGCGCGTGCGAGCGTATATAGCGGTGCGCAGCGGCTAACCTCCTTAAAGGGCCTCGGACCTTTTACGAAGGACCTGTGTGTGTGTGTTTCGATGGATATATATACGCCTTTGTACGGTTGAGAAAGAAGAGGGAATTAAAGCGAGACGAGCGTGCTGTGCCGTTTTTTTTACTTCTTCTTCTCTGTGGGGATGTCGGTGTGAATGGTGATTTCGAAGTGTGGGTGAGCTCTGGGGTTGGATAATGATGGGGTGAATGGTGTGTTATTGTATAATAAATTGTAAATAATCTTGTATTGAATAGTACGATGAAAACAACGTTGTAGAAAGTAGGAAGCAGTTTCTAGTGTGGAGGTTTTTTTTTCTCGTGCCAATGATAATCAACAATACTTACGCGGCTTTTTCGTTTGAGCGATATTTCAGAATTAATAGAGTCAAAGTGTGGTTTGCATTGCGTGGCCAAACTTATGATATGAAGATCTTCATATACAGTTCGAACTGGTTTTTTCTAGTGAAAATTGATTAATAATTATTTTTTAACAGATATATCCGGCAAAAACTGTTGCTTCATTTTTATCAAAAGATACCTTATTTCACAAAAAATCCTCTACATATACGAGTAATTCATCTGAGACCCTTACACACTAGCTTCGATAAAACTATAAATAATTTTCCCCAACATTCACCATTTTCACAAATTTCACTGCCACCTCAAAAATATCCTCTATACAAACATACAATAAAAACACAACAAATCCCTCGCCAAAAACATCCAAAACCTAATCGATAAGCAATTCGTTCCCCAGCCTGCGAGACACTCTCCAAACTTCCCACCCTCGTCCTCTCTTCTTCACATATAGGTGAAAAGTAGAAGAAGACGAAGAGACGCTCTCGCATGCATCCTCCAACTTTCTCTCCGCATATATAAAAGAGAGCTGCTGCTGCTGCTGCGCTCCGCTCTTGGTGCGAATCGGGCCGGCGCTATGCGCGAATCGAAAAAGCCTTTGCATCGCGTATGTACGAGGTTACACTCAATCTCTCTCTCTCTCTCTCTCGCGCTTGCGAATATCCGGCTCCTCGCGGGAATTGGCAATTTGTTTGCAAATTTCCCTGAAACGGCGCGGCATCGCTTGACGCAGAGAAAGAGAGAGCGTGGGGTAGGGGTGAGAAAGATAGAGAGATGTGTATAGGTACGAGTGGTATATATAGGGAAGAAGGAGGAAGAGTGGTGGACTTTTTGCGCTCGAGTTATTGTTTCGTAATTGGGTTGGTAGGGTGTGCCGGACGCTGAGGATTATTTTTTTCTCAGTGGGTGTATATTTGAGCTTGTGGATTTAGTGTTGGGCTTATAACCGAAGAAATTTCGAAATCTCATCAATTCTCATTTTTTAGCGAATATATTCCTATTAAAATTTTTACGAGTAATCAACTACTCTGAGAACCGTTAAATTTAACATGAATTTCAATTTCGCGTTTCTCTATGACCGCGTGAGTCAACCGGCTTGAAAATTGTATCGCATATACCTACTGAAATATTCGTTACATAACGCGTGTGACATGTAACGGAAACCCTTTTGTCTGCAATATTACTAAACGTCGACCTACAAACTTAAAAATAAATACGTTCATACGTGCTGCTAACATTCAATATTCGCACCAATATCCTCTAAAAAAAGAACAATACGTACACGATACATCTTTTTAACATTCAAAAGCCCCGAACAATTACCCCAATAAATTTACGCGAATTCCTTGACACTATATCTCAGCCTCTCCCCCCACCGGAAATAAAAATGAAATAAGACCCGATCTCCACTTCCCCCTACCTCTTCTCTTCGGTACAAGTGATTTCGCGTCACGTACATCTTTAACGATATAACCATCGTGCCTTTCGAGAAAGAGAAAAGTGTCAGGGCAAATTTTCCCCCGGCACCTGGCCTCTCCACCCATCCCTCATCCCCCTCCCTCCTCTTTTCCCTTTTTGTCGCGACCGATCGCTCGCTCGCCTTCCTTTTGCACGGCCCGTGTCGTCTCGCTCGGGGATCCGATAAACGAAGCGACAATGCGATTTATCGAGATTTTTTCGGAAGGGAGAGAGTGCTGGCAGCCGGCCGAGAGCGGACCGTCGATGGGGGACCGGCGATTTTTCAAACGATGCAGAGAGAGAGAGAGTGGGAATGTGTGTGTAGGCGGAGGATTTTCGGGAGGTTTGTGCTTTGTTTGTACTGTTTTTATGGGCTGGTTTATGGGCTATGATAATGTCTGCTATTATAGGAATGCCAAGGGAATGGATGGTGAGAATGAAAGTATATTACTGCTGTTATTATATCACAGTGATATATAACGTTTAGTATGCATTTCTTGTTATATTACCGGTCGCTTGGAACATTGAAATTTCCTTGGAAATTCAATATCTGAAAAGGTTATATCATAGCTAGAGTGGCAGATATATTTTATTCCATCAATTATTTGACTCTTTTGCATTATGAAATAAACGACAGAAGTGTCAAGCTTTTCTTACAGAAGTATGAATTATTTTTAATTCCATAACTATACACCGCTAATTTCATTATCCGAAATAATGTTAGTCAGCTCCGCGAATAGAACCTTCCCTGGGCCGCGGCAATCAGGAAAATTCAATTACAATATACCCACCTAACCATTTTTCCAATTCCGTCCGTAATAATCGCTCGCGCCTCAGCTTTATTATTTGTTCATTCTCTATTACATAATATAATTGCATAAAAGACTCTTCCATCTGACCGACTCCGTTATATATACCCGCCACATACATACAGCGTCGCTACAAAATGAAAGTCAATTACGAATATCAATAATCGCTGTCGCGGCTTTTCATCTTCCCCGGGGATTGGCTGTCTTTCTGACTACTGAAAAATTTGGGTCACCCGCTACCTACACGTGGTCGACGGCTTTCGGACAATGCGCATCAGAAGACGCGCAACCCGTGTCTGTCTATTTTTCGTATACTCTCACGAATGTCTGCTATACGGACATAGACACAGAGGGTATTTTTCCTTGTTGCTACTGCGGCTCGTGCAGAATATTCCGTTCGTATTGAGTGTATATCGCGGCGTTCGGACGTTTTGCTTTGTTTTGCCGGGGAAATTTGGCATGCCGATAAATGTTGCTTGTCTAGTTTTATTGTGACCGGGTTGGTATAGAGAGGAGCCTCGGGATTGTTTGAATGGACTACCGTAGCTGCTGCGCTTTTGTAAGGAAAGAATTCTAAAGAATATTCCTTGTTTTTCACGGAAGAGGAGAAAAAAAAAGCTTGAAAGAATTATTTGAAGTTACATCGTACGTGATGATGTAAATCACGCGTTCGTTCTTTTAGTGTTTGCTTTAGCTTTGGACGGCTGAAACACATTTTTCAATCATAGCTGTACTTGTGAATTTTGATTTTTGGCCAATGTATAGGTATGAGTAATGACCAAGTAGGAATAAAGGAATGACAGCAGACAACCTGTTCCATTTTATCTTACCACTTTGTTTCTTATACTTATTTTTACCAGGCAAAGAAAAAAAATGTAAGAGACTATATGAGTCTCTTCATTTCCACATAACCATTCACTCACATTAGTATTGGATTCCTATCCGTCTGCGCCAAAGACACACACATACATACATTACGGAATCTTCAAAATCCAATTACCGGATTGTGCCGGAAAATCACCATTTCGCACCAGTATATCAGATTCCGAGAGCTGGCCGCGCAGAGGTATATATATAATAGGCGCGAGCAATAATAACGCGAGCGCCTGACACCCGTCGACGTGGCGTGCGCCGTGATTACTCGGGTTGACTGTAGCGAGGGGGGCATGCTATTGTAGGAGACTGAACCTGACTTTTGTCAGCTGATTTTGGAGAATGGTAGTGATTAGATGGTTTTCTTGAAGCGTATGTTGAATTATTTTTTTTTGTTTAAATAATAAAAGCAGACCAATATTATTTACTACAGGGAGGGAAATTTTTTATAGCAAAAATTATTATTTCCTATGTCACCGTACGGGACAGACGTATATTTCGATGAAGACTACTACAATGTATAGCAAAAATTTTTATTATTTTATAATTTTTACTACAACTTGTGTTATAGTTATTTTCATGAGAAAGTGAGTCCGTTCCACAATTATGCTACCAAAGAAAGTATTGTTTGCTACAAGATTTTTCTCCGCATAGATTATAAGTACTTATATCCAGAATACCCACGAAATATTATTGTTTTCCCAGCGTTCATACACATATATACTTCAATATCTTCCAATATTACGCTTCGTTGAAACTATCCGGCACACACACAGCAACTCCTCAACAAACGGCCGCTAATCACTCAACAAAAGCAAACGCGTAATCGCCGCTTGCCTGTACCCCATCAAACCAATATACCACTCCAGCATCTCCTTCTCTTCCTTCGCCTCTCCCTCTCTATCGGGGGCAAATTGCATTACTTCCGGTGGGTTTGCTCACCGGCGCCTCTCCATCGACAGGTTCGACTCTGGCGCAGCCCGAAAGATGACGGGTCGAAGGGGGTGGGTAGATGAGGAGGATTTGCGAGAGAAATCGAAAAGCGTCGCGCGCGTGCGGGGGGTAAGTGACAAGTTGAGCGATTGCCAGTCGCTTCTTCGCGCCGCAATCCTGGCGCCGAGCGCAGCGATTCTCCCGCGAGATCTTGGGCGCGCGCGTGCTGGCGTCTGCATATTGGTTTTGGAGGGCTTTTTTGGCGGGGTGGTCAGGAGGAGGAGGAGGAAGAAATATGGTTGCGGTGGCTGGTGTTTGTTTTGGGGAACTGCGGGAGTAAATTTTTTATCAGCTGGTTGGTGTGTGTTTGAGGATTTAGAGAAATATGGTATTTGGGGCAGGAGTATACATAGGTTTTGTGATGGAAATTATCTGGGTTGTGAGGATCTTTATAGGTTACAGTGAACGATCGTAGAATTTGGTTTTGCTTGGTGAAATGTGTAGTTGTACTGTTGACATTATTTTGGAGCTCATGCAGTAATGTTGTTAGTAGTAAAATATTTGTAGTATCATGCAGATAGATGCTATATTTGTCTTCAGATAATAAGTCTAAAACGAAATATATTATTGAGAAACGAAAAGTTCGGATTGAACATGGAGAATTGTTTCACGCATGAAAAATCTATTAAGTGAGACACAAAACAAAATATGTTTTTGCTATTTTTCCAATTGTTGTAAAAAAGTTTTTCTATACGTAATAGTGACAAGTATTTTGAAGGATTACAAGAAATAAATGGTTTGTTATTATTATGCAAACATTCTTTTTTCCACATGTAAAACGCGATTATTGAAATACGAAAACATAAAACATTACATCATCCACCCGATTAACCCATAGGTTTCGACTGTAAAATAAAACTGCTAACAACACCCTTCCACCATTCGATAACCCTCGCAACCCTCCCTTCTTCCACATTATTATTATTATTACTATAAGCGATGTGCAAACGCAGACGTTTTTTCGCGCTGACGCTGTAACGCGAGCGAACGGTTTAGCGAGTTTGTTAGCAGCGCGCATATATAAAACAGGCGCAGACGTCGCGGCAGTAGCGATTCCTTTTTTGATGAGCGAGCGGAAATCGCTCGTGCTGTCGATGTGTATGCGTGATATAAGGGCTTGCGGCGGGCGCATAAGGGTTTCTTTCTGCTATATGGTTTGGTCTAGTTAGTGCTTAGTTGTTGCTGAATTCGGATGGTATATACTGGTGGAACGTGTGCAAAAGGGGAGAAATTTATTATAGAAGGTTTGTTTGTTAGTATGTAGTGATTCATCAATGTTTTATAGAATAGATTGGAATGAATATTGAAAGGGTAACGTTACAATATTGCTTGATGAATTTCTATACATATCTTCCAAATATTGTATTTCAGTAAATGGAAAATTTGATATTCTATACGCACGCTCTACCGAGTACAATTTCGCATGAGTATATAACACACAAAATTTTATATAATATCATATTCGCAGAATATAGCTTTCTAATAAACGGGTTAATATACAGCGTTCGATATTGTTTGATGAAAAAAAAAACAAATTCAATTTTCTTTCTGCCTAACATATAATATATATTCTGATTTGAATAAAACATGAAGGGAGAAAATTATCGAGGGTAGAAGAGAAAAAAGTACGATTACCTACGAACTGACTTAGCGAAATTATTAAATCTGCGAGAAAAACACGATTCCCCTTTCTGGAAAGAAACTTTGGGTCTCAATATTAAAACGTTAATTTCGAAGACCCGGCCGTTACTTTACCTTACTTCATCTCATTCTCTCTGAGTAAATAACTGTCTTTACTTTTATTAAATGGCCTTTTTCGTTATCTATATATATATTCGTTTGCATTTTTCCGAGTAATGACGTTTACACGCTGAAACCTGCACGTATCTTTGAAAAGTGGTGAAATCAATTTTCCATTAAATCAATTTCCCAGTTAATGAAAAACAAAGCGTCCCTCGCAAAGTAACCTCCCCGTACAAAACTAATACGAGAACTTCGATATTCACCGTCGACGAAAACCAATCTAAAGAAGAAACCATTCCACCGAGCAACTGCAAAATCACGCATCCAAGCCGAAGAAAAAACCATACATTACACTCTCCCTCTCCTCGCCTTGAAAAAGTTTCAACTCAATCGGCGAGTGTCGATGCTTCGACTCCACCTCTCTAAAAAAGAATTTCCATCTCTCTCTCTCTCCTCTAGCTCTTTCTCCACGTGACGTCGAGATTGCCGGGAAAAAATCGCTCGGAATTCAGCGGGGCGGGCGAGCGAGCGGCTTGCGCGCCATATGCTTCCCTCGCTCGCGCGCGACGTCTATTTTTCGGCGACGACAGACCGACAGCGCACGAAATTCAAATTTACGCCGCCACCGCCACGCTTGTTTTCCTCCGGCCGAAATTTATATGAAAAATGAGTCTGGAGCTCCTTCTACTTTCGTGGTAGTTTTGGCTGGGAGGGAAGGAAGAGAAGTGAGGTGAAGGACGCGCGCGAGAGAGGCTTAATTGGAAAGCCGTTGGTTTGACACAAGTTGAGCGAGGGGAAGGGGGCAAGCGATGTGCGAGGGTTATTAAAAAATTTCTCCGTGGTGAGGTGTTGTGGGCGTGATTTATTGGTGGGAGAAAAGTGAAGGGTCGATTGTTGTTATTCGTAGGTGGCGTTGAACGATAATAAGGAAGGAAAGAATTGAAATATACGTGTAATTGTGTGTGGATCAGAATGAGAGTGGAGTATCAGTCGCATGGTTCCGTTTGGAGATATTGAATGTCAATGTTATATATTAGATTGTTTTTGTTAAGTGACATTTTTTACATTGAAAAAGGGCATGGAGACAGTAATTTTAGGGAATCAGCAATAGTTTTATAATTTCTAATAAATCCAAATACCCCCATAACGCGATCTTTGTTTGAATGTGACTTACGCGACTTTCATTTTTGTCCACTCATTAATGTATTTTCAAATTAAAATTGGTCTTTAAATATAGAGTATAGTATAGCGAACGTTTACTATGTCGATAGTCGATATCCACTATTTTACGTTTACAGACAAAATATAAATAGAAGGTATAGGTAGGTATACTGTCTCTCTCTAACGCATGTCCGCGAACATGGTTAGAGGTGCCACTCTCGCTAACCTACACCCGCAGTCTATCTCTCTTATGTCTATGACTGAGCGAAAGTTCGTTTTATTTTGATATATGATTGATGAAATGATTCGCGTGATGCTTGAATTACGATATTAACTTTTTTTTTAAATAATCCATTGCAATAAAATATTAATTTTTTGACGTACCTACAGAAGACATGTTGGTAGAATAAATTAAATGAAATAGTCTATGTGAAATTGTTCTATAATCTGTTTCAGAGCAATTATTTGAGTAATGTTTATTTTTCATATTGATAAAATCCCTGGAAGTTTTATGAAATCATCTTCCCTCAGATATGTATTTAATCAATTACTTTTTTTAATTAATAATTGATTAATAATTATTTAAGGAGAGTTACTTTTTATTACAAGAGCGCGTGAGCCCATTTGCAATTATTAATTTTTATTGATTAAAAGTATACATTTAATTATGAATAGCAAATATTTATTTCATCAGGTTATACTCACGTGGCACAGGAAATGTCTGGATATTTGTTTACATATCCTTTCATTGTTTGCATTGCAATTTTATTTGAACAAAATTTGTAGTTGGTTTAATTAAAAAAATTGAAACTTAAATTTCAATATTCTAAAATTGGATATATATTTCAATTTATGAAGATTAATACTGCTTATTATATAAAAATTAATACCAGGTTTGAAAAATCTTTTCTTTTTCTAAAGAATTATACTCTTTTCAAATTAATCATTTAAAAATACTCAAATATAATCCTACTTTAACTTTTTAAGGCGCAAGGAAAATTCATCATTTCCTCTTTTAAACTCCGGTACCACTCATCATGCCGAAAAATTACCTTATACTTTGGTCGTTCAATTGGGTTAAGTTTTCTCGAGAAAAGATCGAGCATCGCAAATTGTAATCTTTGCGGTAAACTAAAAAATTAATTGCTCGAAGTTTCGCGAAAAATTATTCGCCGGCTTTTGAATTTTCGAATTCATCCTCGCTCGTAACGTTGACGCGCGCTAGGAATTCAATATCTGATTTTTCCCTGGACAAGTTTTATAAAGTGTAATAGGATTATCATCTTTTCGCGGACGACGTTACCAAGTCTTTTTGTATAAGTTGGGCTGAAGTTTTTTATGGGATTATTATATTGGGGGCTCGGAAAGTAGTAGGCTTCAGCGATAATGTCGGTTTATTAAAAGTTCGTTGTTCGAGAGAGTACAGTGATAATAGCTCGAGTGATTGTTTCGTAACTATCTTTAAACGTTATTGGAGAGACAGGCGAGTTTTTTAAAGTCGTTTTCTGCAATAAAAGTAAATTGTTGACTAGTTATATATTTTTTAATATCTCTTACTGTATGTTTTTCTCAGCCATAACTGAGAAGATAAAAATTCACTAGCAGTCGAAACAATTATGTCAATTTCATTGTCTTTTATAATTTTCTTGAATTCAGTTACAGATTTCAATATATATTATGTACATTTATTATTCATTTGGTTTAGCTTCGCTGAAAGAACATAATGAACATATTTCTCCAAAAATGAAATTATTTTTTAACCTGATATACGGCCATTTATTCAACGAAAAGTTCACATACGCATTTCGCTAATCATTAATAGCCGTAACAGAATTTCGCTCAGCTCTTTTATCAAATGGCTCTTTAATCCAATTCTCAAAAATATTACGTTTTCCCTCGAATATACATCCATAATTAAAATGCAACTTTATATTATTTATACGCGAACACCACAACATCCAACGCATAAGAAACCTTCCAATATACTCGCGCAACAAAATATCCATCCAAACAAAAAAATATCCACAACCCCGCGTTTTAACGAATGCATCTTCTATTTCAGCATTTCGATATCTCAGCCAGCGCATCCTACCAGCTTCCGTTCCCCCCAATTAAAGGGCCTCGGCAAAGATAAAATTTCGCGCCGAAAGCGTAAAGTTATAGCTTCATGTTTCGTTATTAACTCTCGCGAGTGCGCTCCACAGAGAAAAAAAAGATCCAGCGCGCGCACGCGAATTCTATATTCGCCGGGGCAATTTTATGGTCTGCGCCGCCGGCATCGGGGCCGATATTTTATTTTACATCGCGTAATAATTCCGCTTTACTACCCAGGCTGCTATGCCCTCCCCTGCCGTTGACCGTAGATCACATTATTATTCCTCGTAAGCTCCTTCGGATCGAGCTGGATGAAAATAAAATTCGCCTCTCTTGATAACACTTTTGCGCCCGGTTAAATGCTTTAATAATGCTGGCGATTGGGAACGCGAGCGGTTTCTTTGTTTTGTACGAGCGCGCCTTGGCAGAGGTATATAATTAGATGCGACGTATTGATGGGCTATTGTGCTGTCGTTTATTTCGCGCTTCAGGCTGCTGCGTCGGCGTGGAATATGAATTATGAATATTATTATAGTGCGGTTCCGCGCGTTCGGGCGTATTGTGAATTGTTTCGACGACGATGAAGAATAATAAAGCGCGCGTGACGGTTGAGAGTGTGAAAAGGTGTATTAAGTATTCCTTCTTTAAGGATGTAATGTTTCTTGTATTTACAGTGAATTCGTTACTGTTTTCTGATATTATTGTTTGTTATTGGGAATTGAATGAATATTATACTGGGTTTGTTTGTTTGGAAAGTATTGTAGTCGCTTGTATTATATTTATACAGATCGATGTACTGTATATTTTAAAACTGTTCTTCTGATTTAGAAAACTTGAACACCTACAGTCATTATATTTTATCTTATGAAGAAATTTACGATCAACAATTTTTCTGCTCGCAAAACCAAAATAAACTTTAAATAAGGAAAATTCGATAACGTTAAAATTACTTTGACATACTTTCGATTGATACAAAAAACTAATAAAATGAATTCTCTTAAAAAACGTAAACCGTCAGACATTATGAAAATATTATTAATTTCCTGCACACTCGAACAAATATGATGCCCCTTTTATCTCAAAAATTATTATTTTTTAAACTCCCACGATCGCAATGCACGACTGCGTGCCCATGTTGTTACAAAATTATGTAGCCATATTTTTATTATCAGAATGTTTCTCTCTTTATGAGGGAATAAAATTAAAATATCTTTTCATGACTGTTTTATCAAATTTTTCTGCACGAAAATTTTACGTTGCACATAAGTATAACAAAAAAAATAAATAAATAAATAAAAGCGGCTTTATAGTTAAACTCATAATTTCGTTTGAAAATATTATTCCGCCTGCTGTCTCCTTTACTTCAGCAGTACTTTTTAAGGCATAAAAAATTTCGCTCCACACATCGTCGACATGTATTTCAAAACTTATTAATCTTCCAGCTTGTATTTTGTACGTTACCAATACTGCATAACTATTACGTTTATTCTTATTAATCCTACTGAATACCCTTTCGTCGAGTCGATAGGTTACCTCTACAAGAGGATACCAGGTCTCTAATCTCCGACAACCACGTCCTAACGGCACTACATTGCTCGGTTAACAAATAATTGGACCAAATCATAGTGACCGTCGAATCTTACGACTTGCACGGCGGTCGAAAGGTACGGGAAAGGGCGATGAAAGCGTACTGTGGGCGCAGGAGAACAACGAGCCGGACGACGTTCCAGTCCACGATATCGTCATTCTAACGGTAAGACAACACTTCGAAGCGTAGTTTCAATTTAATCTCGGTACCTATATGTAACTTTTTAGTTAGCCGAGACTCTCGACCACCCGAATTCGATCACAGCGAAGCTATCGTAGGCTGGGGCACGGTCGAAGGTGGACAAACCCCGAGGTACCTGCAGGCGGCGCCTGTGGAAATCATATCTACAGCAGAGTGCAACGACGACGTTTCCGCCGCATTGGGTTGATCTCTCTGCTGTGTAGATAATTGGATCCCATGGTGATTTTTGAATGCGTGAATATGAGAATCGACGTTTTTAAGGTTGGCAGGAGGCTTTAGAATTGTTCAATAATTGATAGTTTGATATGTTTTAAGGTGACAGCGGTGTTTCGCTTGTGAATAGTATAACTAAGGAGATCGTTGCGATTAACACCGCCACGTGATCGATGGAGAACCTCAGCCATCCGAGGGTCAAAAATGTTCATACGGGTATTGATTATTATATGGATAATTGTCTAATTGTCGACAGAATAACATAAATCTATACTATAATTAAAATTGTTCATTAGAAGTTACATGGTCTCTCAACCAATTTCAATTCCTTCAAAAAGAACCTAAAAATCTAATCGCCAACTCTACCAATTAGCAAACTTTTTTGTACCCATCTTCACAAAGATTCCCAACACTCCAATCACGGAAGAAAAGCTCCGAAAATCGATTGTTTCCCACAGCAAACGACCCCCGATGCAACCGTTACACACAGAACACACGACCAAAGCGGAAATACAGAGAGAGGAAGGGAACGAGGTTTGAAAAGGAACCGGCGATGCAGCGACGGTCCGAGCGGTTATCTCGGCAATGTTTACCGTGTGTACGTGCACGCGCAGAGTCCGGTTCCGAATCGCGATCACGATCGAGCGTCCGCAGGGAGACAGAGAGAACAACGGAATATGGCGACGTACTGGCGAGGTGTGTGTGTGTGGACGAAAAATGGCGATGAGAGGTGAGCGTGGTGTGTTGGGGGATTTGATGGGTGCAAAGGGGTTGGCTATTGGGAGTTGGATTTTCAGAAGAAGATTGTTTAACGGTATTGAGTTTTATTGTTTAGGAGTTCACATATGATTGGTGATTGTTATTTTGTAAAAATGCTGAAAATGATGGTATGTAGAAAATAAACTTACAAACTATAACGGTTGTAATATAATTTCAATTCATTTTGAAGTTTCTCTAATTTTCAATAGAAATGCACATAAACCCGACGACATCGCCAGTTATACAACCCGTTCGACGCATGCATTTACAGAATTTTCATCTCGTCGGAGACCGGAGCTTCACAATATCCCCATTCAAATGCCTCTCGAACTAATCAAAATGTAAAAGAAATCCATTTTCCAAATTCCCAACACTTCCATATACACACACATACACACGAAAGAGCTCGACCCTCGTTCCCCGATAAACCTCAGCGAAAAGAGAGTCCCTGCGCTCCGACGTCGCTCTCTTTTTCGCGTTTACACCAGCCGACGACGAAAATTGCACGCTCGGTCCTGCGCCTCACTCGAGAGGAAAAAAACGCGATATTAAGGCACCACTACTGCTCCTGCTGCTGCTCATACTACACGAGTATTTACTCCCCTACCTACCTCTGAAAAACCGTGGTCAGCCATGCCGCTCTCTCACTCCGCATTATATTTTTAAATCAGCGCATGTGCACTATAAATACCCGGCGCCGTCCTGGCAGCGGCGACATTTACATAAATACGCGCCCGCGCGAGGTACACGCTCTCTCTCTGCCTGGCAAAAATCTCTCTATACGAGAGAGCTCCACGCTGGAAAAAATATGCTAATCCTGAGAGAGAGAGAGAGAGAGAGAGAGAGAGTGCGCAGCTGTGAGAGCAGCACAGTATATATAGTGGATCTTGGAAATTCTATTTGGCGATTAGCGGAATCGGGCGGAGAGAGGGAGTCGAAATATTAGCGGGATTTTGCGAATATGAATTCGAGGTAGAGGAGAGAGGAAGTGAAGTGGAAGTCCGGCCGGATGTGGATTTAAAGGGCTGCGGCGTACGGAATTTTGACGGATTTTGTGTGGGAACGGAGGAGGATGAGTCTGCGCTGAGTGCGAGGACTATAGTTTTTTGGGGGAAGGGTGAGAGAGTGGGAGATGAATTATTTTGGGTATTAGGGGTCGGAGATGAAAATGTGGCAAGGGGTTTGGTGAACTGAGAAATCTATAAATTAAAAAGAAGAAGATTTTAGTATATTAAAGTAAATAAGACATGAGGTGACATTTGTTGATTACCTAAATATGCAAAGAAGATTTATTTCGATGCATTGACGAAAATATAAACCACGAAAAGTTGCAGTACGCTATTAGTATTCATCATTTATTCGCCCAAAAAACCTCCTATAATTCTTTATATTCCACATTAGCTTTCGTTATTTACGATATAATCCCTAAAACACGAGCGATTAAAATTTTCACAAATACATCCCGAGCGCTATATTCCCTCGAAAATCCCTAACCCCTGCCGTACATTAACACACAGCGTTTCCACCATTTTCCATTCGAATTAAAAGGAAAGAGAACAAAAAATATTAACCCTCTCATCCGTCTCTACTTTTCCCCCTCTCGTATACCCAGCTACTGCCTTTACGCATGGCTAAAAGGCGAATCTTTATATCCGCCCAGACCCGATCGAACTTCGCCGCTGCCGCTAGCGTCTGCTTAACAAAAAATTTTCCTACATTTACATATACCTCCCTCTCACCGCACGTATATATTATCCCCTCGGGGCCTCGAATTTGGTATTGCGCGCTCTGCGCCGTTCGTTAGCCGTGTACATATAGTACACTTTTTTGCGTAGAAAATTTCTGTTTTTTGTAATTCACGGCGAACACGCGAAAGAAATAATAGAAAGTGCAGAGAGCGGCGTTGGGGAGACGAGTAAAGAGAGCTTTTCGACGGTATTAGCGCGCGGAATTTTTACGCTACATATCCTTTGTACTCTCTCGCGTGTGCGTCTATAATTCTCTTTATTCAGTTGATTGTAAGTGGAATTGAATAATAATATTCATCGCGGCGACTGTGTCTCGCTAGGGAGAGGTAAGTAAATATTTTTCGCTAAACCAAGGTAATAATACAGTTGCTGTTTGTTAAGGTTCTCTCATATAGCAATAGGATTGACCAATGCATTTATATTTCGGGCTTTGTTACCTTTCGCGCACTGGTAATATTATTGCTTATTTAAATACTCGGTTTGAGTAAAGTTCATTTAATATTAACGCTGAAAGCCTTTTGCCGGTGGACGGATTATTAACCTGGATTATTAAAAAGTTTCGCGTATAATTTAATTATACTCCGTTACGGATTTCATCAAACTCCCTTGCGGTCCGTGCGCGGCCCTGACAGGAATGCCAATAGTTCCAAAACTATGCGGTGTCATTTTAAACTTTCGGATTATTAGCACTTGATGGCGCGCGCACAAATTTATTGTACGGGGGTTCCGTAATTATGTTTTATTGTTAACTTTGGCGTTCGACAGAGTAAATAGGTGTTCAATCGATGAAATTTCTTGTTGATGGGATTTTTATATGTGGGAAGGGAACAGAATCGAAAGGTTTGGAAAGTGTAATAAGGATAATATAGTAGTCAGTCCTCTCTTTTTTTATGCAGAGGCATTGTATGCTGCACCTACAGCGTAATTGATTCAATGATTCAAGATATTATATTTGAATTGCGATTTGCGACTTAAATAATAATAGAGCATATCTTAAAAAGTTGGGAGAAAATATAGTATATGTACACGAATAAAAAGATTAATTTAGAAACGAAGCAATCAACAAATTCTACAATTCTACGAATCTCCAGTACACTCCCACTCCCTATAAATCAATTTTTCTAAAAAAAGAACAAACTATATCATACAACTTGTAAACCGCAACTCTCCTAAACCTCCAAAACTACCTTTCAACTACCATACATACAGAATACAAAAAATACACACACCCAACACTTGTAAGCAGATTAGACGACGACTTACTAGGTACTCCTCTATCGATTTCCTTGCTCTGGGTTTTGATAATTTATCAGAGGAGCTGCTGCTGCACCAGCTATCTACCTACCGCTCGGAGTATAATCTCTCAAACGGGTACGGCGCGCCTCCCGCGCGTTTGGAATTCATACATGCACGATGAGAGAGCGTAATTTTTAAATGAGATTCCACGTCACGCTATCAACGGAATTTTAATGCACGTGCTAGTGAGAACACGCTCCTAAGTCGTAATCCAACGACGGCGATGAGGACGACGACGTTGTAGCGAGACATCGTTGCTGTGTTCTGATTAATTCAGTTTCGGAGGTGGTTGGGAGTTTCGGAGTATAGTTGGCAGAGACAAAAATTTGGGAGTACTTTGGGTTTATTGTTTCATATGTAAGCGGTTTAGAGAGGTTTTTTGTTATTTTGTGTTATGGGTTAGAATGTCGTGTATAAATTGTTTGGTAAGTTCAAATTTTTCTTTGATTCGTAAAATGCACTGCGTTTATTAACCTGAGATTATGATGAAAGAAAGTAATCTAATTTGTAACGCGCCTGTTTAACACAAGAGTTTAACAAGCCAATAACAATGACATACGCACGCAAAAGTATAATAACATGTTCTCCCAACAAAAAAAGAGAAATCCCGTTAAACGACATGAATTTGCCGAGAAATAAAAAAAAAACGGATTGAAACATTGCAGCTCGAAAACGTTTCTTTTGTTCCTCCAATTAGCAATATAAAACGCGCCGAATAACGGTTAAACAATTCCGGGTCGAAAAACAAAGCGAAATCCGCGCGCATCGCTTCTACAAAACTGTATGCCTCCCTACGCTCGCGGCAAACTTTCCTCTTTACCCGCCAACGCACACACTAAACGAATTACTTTACAATTAAAACGTTTAAAGTTGCCGAGAGCGAAACGACTTACCCCTCCGCTAACGATCCCCGGTCACAACAACTTCCTTCTCTCTCTCGACGTTGAAAAAAATAATGCCGCGCGTCCATTCGCAAATTGCCTTCTGTGTGCCTGGAAAAGTAACAAGCGTCGTGGCTCCGCGTGCACGAAACACAAAAAGAGATACACAAGAAGAAGCGGAAAATTCAAAAAGAGAAAAAAAATAACGGACCACGCGAGTGCCGGAAAAAAGATGCAAAGACTACGACGACGAGAGAGTGGCAAAGTGGCACATCAGCCTGGGGCAACGTGTATACAGCGACGTCCGGAGAATTGGTACGTTCAGAAGTATGAATTCTCCCGAGCTTGTTTTTTTTCATCGTTTTGGAAAATGTGGGTTTCGAGAGTAAAAGGTTAAGTGGAATGGCTTGACCTTTGGAGATAAGGGCGAATTTGAAAGTCAAAGCGGGACGAGAGAGCGCGGCGCTTTTTTTCTTGATTCGGTTTTTTATGCTCCCGCTCTCGCTCCCCCCACCGTTTTTTATGACGGATATTAACGCTCGGGGAATTATTTATGACCGGTTCTTTTTTCTTCTTCGAGAGGACGTTTTAAAATGAGATAGCAAAATACTTTTATAATATTTATTATCTTTGGAGGGTGAACAATTTATTTTCCATTCGTTATCGTTTTTTCAAAAATTCATTCAATTACTTGTCCTAATCTACGCCATTGATGGAGCCTAAACCTTTGCTTAGAATAAACGTTGTTCCTCTGCCCACTCACTAAACCCACCACACGAGCCTCTTGACCCATCCAAACAAAAACAACCCATCCACCTCTTCCGAACCCCCGCACCCCAAAAAAAACCTTCCCTTACCCCAACCCTCTCTAAAAATTTCACGTACAGAAAACATCCACGTCTCTCTCCTCCTCTCCCAAAATTAAAAGCACACACATACACACTCGTCGTAAAGAATTCAACGGCCACTTGGTCTCCTCAAAAATTAAAAGCTCCACTGCTGCTGCTGTTCTACTCCTGTTGACCTCTCGACCCGTACGGAAAGCTCCCTGTACGCCAGGCCGGACAGAGCAGATGGATCGCGCGGGGGCTGCGCCGTGACCGTCGACTTTAATTGCTCGAGAGGGGGGAGAGGAGAGGAGAGAAACGGGCGAGCTCGTTATTCCCGGGCGCGCATGGGACGCGTATATAGAAGCAAGCAGCTCTCTTGCCCCCGCTGAGCAATTCGCCGGGACACTGCTGTTGTTGTTTCGTTGCTGATGTGTGGTGAGAGGAGGTTGGGCTAGTCGGCGTTTTTTTTTTGGGAGGTGGACGGGCGGGGTGGTAATTGTGAGGAGGTTTGATGGGTTTATTAGATAGATATAAATGTTACGGTATTAGGTGAGCGGTGTTATTTTGTAAAGAGGTTATCTGTATGAAATGTTAATGAAGAGTTTAGTGCTATTGTTATTTTTTTTATTACGCAAGTATATTTTTAAGAGGATATACGTATCATGTAATACCTTGCTGACACGAACACTAATAGAAAGAAATATATGTATAATTAGACAAGCGTCACTATGCGCTTGGTTTGTTAATTTTTTTAGTCCTTCGGTATAGGAGATTGTGTTATAGAGATGGTAGAATGTTCGGAATTCGATTTACTCGATATCTGAATTCTTGACTAGGACCCATTACTGAAAAACATGATCAAACTCGTATCGCGCACGTATCGTTTTTATTATCGAATTACTCATAATGCGCGATATGAGATAACATTTTTCAATTCTCATATTAATGGTGTTCAGTAACGCGGGGACATATAACAATATTCGATAATCGTGGTGCAGTTGAGGGGAGTGTTCGGCTCTTACGTGAAGAAAATAATTGGGCGCTGGTATACGGACGGATTGGGCGAAAGCGTGATTGGACTTTTGCGGGTGAAGTATGAGATAAACTAATGAGCGGGTGTAAGAAATATTTTTGATGTTATAAGAAACATAATATTGCAGGAATAATTTCTTATATATACTGTCTGTTTGTAATTTTTGACAACTGAGGTAACATAGTAAGTATAAGTTAGGTAAACTCCATACGTTTATTATTTTAAAATCTTAATGTTCTCTACATAGTACGTATTAAAATTTAGGTTTCATATAAATCAATATATTATTGTAAAACTATATAATAACATTTTTCAAGTTATTTTAAAATCAAATTCTCGTCATAGTCTTTTAAGAAAATCAGTTACAAAAAAGGCCGAGTGTTTTGCTGAACCACTCGGCTGCTTTTGTATAAAGAAACTCTAATCCTCAAACCTCTATACTTCGTGTATTAAAATTTAACGGTTGTAAATAGTCCCTCTTCGCTCAATCATATCAGACAAATGATACCACAATATTATAAGCTATTACCACCGACGTTCAAAATAAATGTAAACATCACATGTACCTAACATAATACCGATCGGCACGTCGTCGAGAAATTCAGTTCTCCACTACGCGTTTGACATCGCACAGTGGGACCTGCTATAAACTTTATATCGTACACTTTTCGAGGTAGCCTAAAGTAACAATAATGTGCGATAATAAAAGACTGGGACAACTAAGAACGTGTTACTCCGCCTTGTACGGGCCGGTAAATTGAATTCACAATTCTTTAAATTCTTTCATCCACAACAAATTTCCACAATTAAATTTTACGTTCCAGATAGACAAATGGACTCTCAAATCATCTACGAACCGTCGCCACGAGCGAGAGATTCTCGCATTGAAACCCCATCCGGGAGGCGCATTCGTAGCGTCCGCGGGCCATGATTACGATTGGCTCAATTACGCCACCAAAGAATGGGGAAGAGTGCTTTGTAAGTATATAAAAAAAATAAACGTTGTATTATATACCTCTAAATATATAAACTCGTTATATCAGACTTATGGAACACCGACAACAGACCGATTATGGGCCAGCTGGTGACAACGCACAAATCACCGATAACGGAATTTCAGTTCAGTTCCGATGGTACCCACGCCTTCGTAGCGAGCTCGGACAGTAGCCTCAGCCAATGGAACTTCGGCACTTCGGGTAATATTCAGTACTTCAGAGGCCACACGAAGCCTGTCAACTCCGTTCAATGCACGCCCGACAATAGGCTGATCTGTTCGGGCAGTGACGACGGTACCACGAGGGTGTGGGACGTAAGAACCGGCTACCAGACAAATGTTATGCACAGCTATGATCAGAATCCGGTGAGTTAATTTTTTGGAATAAAACGATTTGTCAATCGCCATCACGATCGTATACATGCGAGAATTTAATATCTTACTCTCTCTCGCTCTCTCTCTGAAAATTCTGTTTACCTTTTGAAGCTAAACAATAACGACTATCTCTTTCTGTCTCATGCACGTATACAGGTTAACGCAGTGACCTTCGACGCCTCGGGCACCCGATTGATCACCACGTCGAGGAACCGTCTTGACTTCTGGGACGTGCGTGCCGCGAGGCATATGAAGCAACTCAACGACCATGAAGGTCTGATCACGGGAACGTCCGTCAGTCCCGACGGCTCTTTTCTCATATCCAATAGTCAGGACGATACTCTACGGCTCTGGGATATCAGGCCGCAGTCGCCGCCGAATGGCCGATGTGTTAAGGTCTTTTACGGTCATCAGCATGACTCGGAGGGTCAGTATCAGCGGTTGCGTTGTGCCTGGTCTCCGGACATGTTCTTTATAAGCGCGGGCTCCGCGGACGGCTACCTATGCGTGTGGACTACCGCATGGCAGACGCCTCGCGTCATGATAAAAGCCGATCATAAGAAGCCGATCACTGACGTCGCCTTTCATCCAATTAGGGACGAAATCATGTGGGGATCGGCTGATAGTCAAATTTTCTGGCAGAATTTGAGCACTCGCCGGTGGTAGTAGCTTATATATATTGCGGTATCATCATCTCTGTCTCTCTGATGATGATGATTGAGTGTAAAGTCATTACATTTTACAGCCTATACAATCAGACTTTTTATAAGTAATTTTCTTAAAAAAAAAAACTATGACAATAACTTGATTTTAAACTAACTTGAAAAATGTTTTATTATATACTTTTACAATGATATATATATATTGATTTATGTGAAAACCGAATTTTAATATGTACTATGTAGAGAGAATTAAGATTTTAAAATAATAAACATATTATGGAGGTTACCTTATTTATATTTATTATGGTTATCTCAGTTGTCAAAAATTATTTTGTCTATACAATGGTGATGAATAATGGTACATATACATTGCTAAGCGACGTTTGTTTAAAAAAAAATAAGTATTCACCAAATTTTAAAATTGAAAATGAAAAATTTAATATACCGAGTTTGAGTTTGCACTTTTTTCATGTGTATTTATTGAACTCTCATTGCTATGTTGGTCACGCAAAAGTAAATAATTTAAAAATCACTATATATTTATTCATCCGCCGTCTGAACTATATCGATAAAATATTTTTTTTTAAATTAAATAAAAATTTTCTCACCTTTTTCAGTTTTTTTGAGAACATCTCAATCTTTCGGAAAAAAACGTGAAGTCCTAGGTATTTTAAGTTTGCACAAAAACATTAGCTTTTTTCACTATTCAATAATTTAAAAAATAAAATATAAAATATGACAAGAGTCGAGTTTTATTTGAAGAAAACAACAAGATCGCCCATAACTCGAGCTTTATTAGTGCTTGTTTTATAATATTTCGACATCCAAAAATATATACCAAAGTGTCCATTTAATCAGTTACGCATACCTTCCCGATCATAAAATTCTTAGGGTAATTTTCTAACGATACAACAAATACAATCAACGTAAGTTAAAAAAAAACCTTTGTTGGTCGTAACGAACAATTACAATTATTTACAAAAAAAGGGGGAATTGTCTTACAACGTTACTGCAACAACAGTCTTTTTCAACAATCATCACAGACACACCACAGACAATTACACGAGCGCGCAACGACACCCTCTGCACCCATACCGCCAGTGCGCCAAGAGAGCCACCTCGCCTCAGTCCTCCTTTATCACGTTCGCGCGGCGGAAAAACGTGGAAACGTAAAACCCAGCCGGCGGTTTATTATAAGAATGAACTCTCCCTCTCTCTCTCCGTGTGTACACACGCTCGCTTCCTCTCGTTCTTTCTCTGAATGGGCGGCGAACGGAGACAAAGTCGAGAGACAGAGAGACGAGGTCGCGGGAAAACGCGATGCTTATCTCTCTACGCGCGCGAGCGTTGGAAAGAGAGAGGGAGAGAATTTTCTCCCTTTCACGTTTCTTATTCGCGGTGTAGAGAGAATCTTTGCGGAAATGCGACTGGGTGGCTACATGGCTGGTTGAGTTTGTGCCGACGGTGTGTAGTTGTGGTCGTAGTAGTAGTAGTGCTGTTGGTAAAAGGAGAGGAGATGGTAATGGGACGTGCGTGTCTGTTTCGCGCTGTGTCGCTCTCTCTCTATCTCTATCTTTCTCTCGGTCGTGTATAGTTTGTACGTGGGTTGGCAAATTTTTAAAGGCTGAGAAGTTTTTTTTGAGTGACGGTTTGGGGGAAAGTCGTGTTTCAGAAGATGTACGGGGGTGTCGTTGATCTGTTGTATCGATTGTGGTTTGCAATTTGAGGAATTTTAGGTGATGTTAATTCATTCAACGTTGTTTATTAAAGTGATGTATTTTCACGGGAAAACCATATTTATGAGAAATATATAATAATATTATGGTTTTTAGGATGTTGTAGGGCAAATCAGCTTCTTGGTGGATCTTTTTATTGATATATTAGGATGAATAGAATTCTATTTAATTTGAACGTATAATCGTTATTTGGTTGAAGTTTATTTATTCAGCCAGTTGTTTAATAAAGTATACCTCGCCAATAAACAAACATTGAGAAGTGTACTTGTGTTGACTAGTGAAACTGGTAGAGAACACCCTTAAATAAGTAATGATAAAAAAAGTTTAATAAGCTGTCTAGACAATTTAAAATACAAAGCTTTTTCTTTGAAAAAGCAAAACATAATTATTTATCTTATTATGGATATCCATTCTGAAAAAGAGTAAAACATCTCTAATGGGATTCAATTAGTAACAAAATACTTAGCACACAAAAAAATTGTTAATTATGATGATAACGAATGTAAACTAATTATACTACATGTATAGTTAAACAATTGCTATCATTATTTTTTATTAAACCCTTAACAGCCTGACCTGTTTTAGTTAATCATGCCCAAACTCCCAAATTGAAAAAAAATCTGCAAAATTCATGAAACTTCGCGTACGCAAGTTCTGAGAATGACAATCAATGTTATATCTAGGAGTTAAGAACACTCATTATTTACCGCACGAACAAAAAATTTTGAAAGCCCTTTCAACACTGTAACAGTTACGCATCAAACCTCTAACCGTAATCTCTTCACCACGTCTTTCCCAACATCCTTCGAAATCCACACACCACGTATAGACTAATCCCAGCAATACTCTGACCGCACAAAGCTCCCAATACCAACCGAAAAATCTTGTGGCAACCCTATACCTACCAGACAAACCGGACAAAAAAAACAGAAAAAACGCCTCTTTCTCTCTCCTACCTATATACGCGAATCCAATAATTCTCAAAAGGATTACAGCCGAGGCTCGGATCGACGCGACGAGTTACGTAACGAGAGTTTCGCCAGGCGGCGTGAGCGCAACGGAAACGAGTCCTCTTTCTCTCTCTCGATGATGGCGGCAGCGAACGAGCGATTGAGACGACGCGCGGCCTGTAAGAGTCCAAGTTCGGATGAGTTCGGTAAGAGTGAGAGAGAGAGAGTGAGTGAGAGGGCTAATTTCGCCCCGGCCAATCTGCAATTAGTCGCGATTGTTAAGCAGTCGGTTCTTTCGAGAGGGGGAGTTTCAGTGGCGTAGTGGTGCAAGGTTTTTAGGGGTTGTAAATGGGAGGTAGAAAGTTCACGGTGATTGTAAACTTATGGTTTTATGCGTTTTTACAGTTCGCTGCGGGCTGTCGTTTTCGCGGGTTTATTTGGATGAAAAAGTTTGGCGTTGAATTGTTTTTTTCAATTGATTAATACCAGAAAATGTTCTTTACAAATAATCGATAATTGGAATTTTTAATAGTGTTTATTTTGAAATTTTGATTCCTTTTGTTATGTTCCGTAATATTGTTGGCTAACAGGAAGTTTATACACGTGTTTGGCAGGGAAGTACAGGTTGCTAAATATTTACAGTGATGCTTCATTGTATTTTCATCATGTACGCAGCGATGTTTCGAAATTTAGGTTGAAACTAATAATTAATGAGACGCTGCAAACGATAATATTTGGTGGTTTTCTTTAAGATTTGTAGGTATTAGTGAAAAAATACCGAACCGTTTCCAGCCCTGAGAAGTTTCTAGTTTTTCTCGTTTTCTTCATCTAAAGGAATGATCTACATGTTATAAAAAATTAGCTCTTTGTTCTATTTTTATTATGGCTTTATTTGTCTCTACCTTCAGGTCTTTTGATTGTTTGAAAATTTTCTCCATAAAGCGCAAAAAATGATAATTACACATATCCCAGTTATTTTATTAATGAAAAGGAGCACTGAAATGAGCTAATAAAATTAGAAAAGAGCTAGTTTATTGTTGTATAGCTTATTTTCTTGGTAAAAGAATGAGAAAAACCGACTCTCTCGAAAAAAAGTGAAATTTCGATGTAAATTTGACAATACAACCCAAGTACAGAATTCTTTAAAAAAATCACCAATAAAAATTAAACACCATTAATCTACCATTTCAATCTTTTGTTAAACGAGGGGTCAATAACACTCCCTCCCTCTAGACCACATCGAACACCCTAATCTCAATTTAGCCAAACAATACCTCCTTCCCCCAGAACCCAAATCCACAAGTCAACTGTACAAGAAACAGCCACTAATAAAATAAACGCCATTAAAAGAAATCCCAGCAGCAGCCTCACGGACGGAAACTTTTCGCCGTTCAATCGCCGTTCAGGCTTCCACCGGATAACGGCAAAGCTTCCCCCCACCCCTTATCCACCCTCCGGTAATTACATCCTCTCCTTTTCTCCCTCTCCCCGTGATTTTGACAAATCTCCCGCTCGCCTCCGCGCCGACATCCGACGTTTATCCTTTATCTCCTCCTCCCGCGCGTGGGGCTTTCGTTATATCCTCCTCCCTAAATCCGCGAAACTTTTCTCGCGCGCACGCGAGTGGGAGAGAGCCCGTATATACGCCGTTTTTACGGCTCCCCGGGCCAGGCAAATCGAGCGGAACACGCTCGGCGTTTCGATTGTGGGTAGAGGGTGGCTGTTTTTCGCGCGTGCGATCTGTGGCTCTGTTTTCGCGGAGAGAGGAGAGATGGGCAGCTTTGCATTTTTCCGCTGGAGATATAGTAGGGGGAAGAGGAAGAAGTTTTCGGAGTTGTCGTGGCGGTGGGGAATGCTGAAAGTTATTGATTGGAGTTTGGCTTTCGTGATTAGATAGTAAATCGTTGTGATGAGACTTGGTAGGAAAATATTTATAAGAATGCGTTGATGTATTTTATTCTTCACCGTAACTGACTGGTATTTGGATTTGGCAATGTTGGAAATATGATTAATTTGCCATGCCATATTAAGCATCTGTGAAAAGTGTATTAAGTTGTGTGGCGCGTGTAACTGCAAATGTCGATGAGCTATTTTCTTAGTTTCAGAAGAAAAGCGTAAAATAGAATGCTTTGAAATTGTTAATTTTTCTTCATATTTCATCAAGAATTTAATTTTAAACAGAGGACTAATGGGAAAAAAGAGATTTGTTATTATGTTATTTTCATTGCAAAGTATTTATTCAAGACCTACTTCACGGTCGCAAACGTTTGTTCTTCATCAAATCATCAGTGTACTATATACTCGTCAGCATGGAATAGCAAACCCAAAATATAAATTAATTGTCACTAAATTCCCTTTTATTTCGCCAACGCTATATACACCTGTATCAAACCCCCTTCATCTTCTCAAATAAACATCGTACCTATATACATACCATCCCATTCGCAAATCCAAAAACGTGAGCTCAATTCAAACAGAGCCGCGCGAACAACGAAGCTCGCTACTCCCGCATTCACCCGCAAACATACACACTCGTGATCTTCAAAACCAAATCCCTCTGACCCACATTAAACTATCCTAGAGCTTCATACTCCCTCCTCTATCCCTACTTCACTTTGTACGTATTTATGGTACGATAATACCACATCTATACATAAAGGATTCGGCATACGCCACAGAGGATTATTACGAAAAAATGTATAATTATGTTTATGTTCGTGTACTTACTGACGAGGGTGACATAGGGCACGTAGTGCTGCTGGTAGTGGGGCGCACTGCAGGCCTCCTCTGCCCGCGAGACCGTGCTACCCGTCTGTAGCTCCACCACGTGGCCGTCGCGCTTGTAGAAAGCCATACACATGTAGCCGCTTTCGCTGGAATAGTAACATGATTTTTTGTAGATTTGTTGTTTGGTTGGGTACAATTCAATTTTGGAATAAGTTTAATTTATATAATAAATAAGTTGGTTGTGATTGGATTTTTTGAGGTTATGGGTGCCGAACTGAAGCATCTTATTCTTAGGGTTGATGATGATAATGATGTTACAGCAATTGGTATGACTGTCAGTGTTGATTATTTTAGTAATATAACTTTTAATATATATAATACGAAAATTTTACATGTAATGTACAACATCGTTCACCCGTCAACCTTCATTCTGCAACTAAACAACTACCAATCCAACTACTATAGTACAATTTAGAAACCACGCGAATAACTTCTCTCTAAATTTAAATCTCGCTTTACACGTTCATCTCCAAATATCGAACGAACCGCGCGAATTATTTATTCCCATCGCAAAACCAAGCGCATCTCTCCTTCCTGTACCCAATTTAATCACACTTTCGATCCCGCTAATCGTCGCCTTATTTACGCGACCGGCGTAGTGACTGAAGGAGGTCAAAAACCGAACGTCGCCGGGAATACGTTCGCAATCGAGTTACCCCAGGCCGCAAACTCAATTTGTGCAAAAGATCGAAATCCGATGCGCGTCGCCGTGCGAAAATCGTCCCGGTTCATAAGCCCACCGAAATCAAGTACCCACTTTGGTTCTTCCTCGCTCACTTTCGAGCCGTGCATTATGGTTCCCGGGGACGAAGTTTCACCGTAACGAGGTTCCTTCGTCGTCGTCATCGCAGGGTCATTTACTTATTTGAGTGGAAAAGTCGAGGTGAATCTATAGTGGCGAGGCTGTGCGGTAGGATAGGACGTGGGTTTATGTTTCTGTTCTTTTGGTGATGACGATCGTTAATTTCATGTGAAATCGGTATGGGTTCGATGGTAAACGTAAAAGAATTGATGGTAGAAGTTTGTAAAAGAGATCGCGGATATAGATTATTTCAAGGATTGAGTATGCCAATCAGGTTTTAAAATACTCTGCCAACAAATTGAGTTTAGTTTTATTCCATCTTTTCTATTATATTCTCAATCAATAGCAAACATTGATCTCTTGCAATCTTTAAATTCCCCCACTTTCCTTTCGGAAACTTACTCTCTAATTGTCAGAGCCTAACCGTACCCTGAAACCCATCCCCAAAGCCAAGATTATTTACTCACCATCCAACAGTAAAATGTGCCACGATCATGTAGATATTCTGCTCGGCATCTGCCACCTTCACGCTGTTACACAATATCTTGACATTGTGCTCGTCCTGGCCGGACAGATTGAGAAAGTCCGGGTTCTCGTTGCTACGAGCGCTGCCGTTGGACTTGACGGTGTGCAGTGACGCGTTGCTCACGTGAAAGGTGTAGGAACGCGTCAGGTCGAGCGTATGCCAGGTGAGGCTCGACTTCCCCGTCAGCCATTGTGGAAACCAGCATTTTCCAGGCGACGAGGCTAAGAACAGAGATAATCGATGGTTTAGTTTATATTATGTCATGTATTATATTTTGGGGTCGCTTTAAATATAAATATTATATACCAATGTTAAAACACTGATCGACAATATCAACTAATCTACGATCACCCATTAATTATTCAAGAGTATGATTTTACCATCAGTATCTTTTTACCGTGATTTAGTTATTGTATGCAAGCTTTCGATCAATATACGAAAACCATTCACTCATAAAATTCAAATAACACGCGGTGGATTTGAATATCGCAGCGGGATTTATATACAGCATTTTCATATCTATATTATGAAGTTTACGATGATTTTTAAATGATACTCTGAAACTTTAATACATTAAGCGGAAATATACTGCACTAAAGCCCGCGCAGATAACACTTCATCAAATCAATAATGCGATAAAATATTATCGCTTATATTATCCCACCCATCCTCTCCACAGTTGGGTTAACAATTTTCCTACGTTGAATCCGCAACCTCGCGCATCCTCTCTATAACAACCCCCCACGCGGCGAATAAACAGTCAACAACAACAACAACAACAACAACACAAACATCCCCCACCGAAACTTTTTCCCACCACTATAATTCCAAAACACACACACACACAGCAAATCATTGAAATCAGCGCGGCGAAGCTCTCCCCGGAGCTCATCCATCATAATACCGAGAGACTCTCTACACACAGCTCCTCCTCGCGGATGCCCACATTTCATCCGCTGACGTTGCCCCGAATTCAGGCGCCGCGCGCGTACACGCGCTGAATGGGCTGGCGGGCGCTTGCGCGACGCGACGCTACGAGCGATCCTCGAGTCGGAAAGCCATGAATCGCTTATCGCGCCTTCTGTCTTCCCCCTACCGCCTGCCGCCACGAGAGCTTCCTTCTCGCGCGTTCGCTCTGTCTCTTAGGCGGCGGCTATTGAATTACGGGGGTCGCGCTGTATGTGTGTGTGTGGAGGTGTCGGTCGGTGATGAGTCGTCGGTATATGATGATGGGCGGGAGGTAGGTGTGTAAGGTGTGAAAAGTATTGATTGGTGGGGGGTGATGAACGTGCTTGTGTTTTTGGGGTGTGGGGTTATTATAGGGATGGTAGGGAGTTTTGTTATTATAGGTGGAACATTTCAGTTATTAGGAGGATTTTGATGTTAATATATCGTTTTCATAAGTTGTGCAAGGTCTAGGCATGACTTATTGAATGAATTTTACATTTCGTTTTTATTGTGTGATAAAATATATTTTACGTGAATTTTCGTATCCAATAATGCAACTTAATTTCAGTCAGAAATTCAATGAGTATGAAAGTTAGTTTAGAATTCTTGATTACGACCTTTCAATTTTATTTATTCATTTGCTACGGGATCAATTGACTCTTTTAACAATGAAAAAAAGAAATATAAATAATTTTGTAATGAAAATGTCTTTTATTTCTGGATTGATTAGCGACGTTTCGTTGTCGGGTCTCCCAACCTTTTTGAGATTATTAATGCTAACGAAAGCTCGCTATAATTGATCCAGAAATAAAAGGGGTTTTGACATTGACACAAATGAAGGGTGAACAAATCGTCATATTTTTACAATAAACGTGGATTTAAAACATACGATTATGTAACCATATATTTACATTTATACATTACGTAGTTATGCAGCGGCATAACTTATTTTTCGAAAAACCACTTGGAATCCACACCCAAAGCCAGCCCATTCAAGCCAACAAAATTCCATTCACCGAATCCTGCAAAGTACGTGCGCGCAGCATGCAATCTGTCAGATATTACGTTCGTGCTCTGCGCCCCATCCTCGCGCATATCTCTCAATATATATCGAGTTACAAGAAACGCGAAGAATCCCCTCTCCATTTACCAAATAAAAACCCTTCTCCCCATCTATAGCCTTAAAAACAGAGAAACGGTGGAAACGTTTCAATCCAATGCTCCGTTTGTTTTTCGCCCCGAATTTTATCGACACGATACGGTTTATCGTAGACAAAGTATCGCGCGGACGATAAAAAATCGCGCCGAGCGATTTTCGTATACATTGTACCGGCCCAGGTGACAGTAAAACTTTCATCAGCAGGCTCGAGACGCGGTTTATATGCCTTTCTTCGCACGTATATATAGCGTTTTATGCATTCGCGGAAAGAATTGAGAAACGTGGATTGCATTACGGAAGAGAGATTTTTGTTATTTCAGTGGAGTATAGAGAATATATTGAAAATTAATTTTAGAAACGGAGAGAGAGATATATAAACCGGTTCTTTGGGCATTATTTATAATTGCTGACCCAATACGAACCGTTTCAACGAATATAATATAATAATTGTATTAAATAAGGTTTAAACAAGTGATTCGTAAAATTGTTTGCGCGCCGAGTTAATTAAAAGAATCCTAATAACCAATTATTTTCGCGCACAGACACGGCGTTGTTATATTTGTTCACAATAAATTTAAAATGATTATAAATTTAATAAATTGCGCCTCCGAAGTCTTTCGTTCGTGCGATATGTACGCCGGGCATTTTAAATAATTCAGCATTTTAAAAGCGAATTAATAATGAAAGAATATATTTCGCATTTGACATCTTTTTATCTCTCGATGCAGCTCGAATAATCGAGTAAATAAATATCACGCTCGCGCGCGCAGGTATAGTTCGTTTCAAGTATATAATTTGCTCGCTAGGGAGGAATTTAATGTAAAGAGATGGCTTGTAATTAGTAATCTGAAGACTGAACTAAATGGTTTTTTCTACTCGCACTCAGACCTGTGTATAAACGCACACGCATACAGCCCGAAGATAAAAGCAGCCCAAAAATATGACCCAGATGTCTTTGTGCACTCTAAAACATCTAGAACGAGCGGCGGGAAAAAGAGAGTAACGTGGGGAAGACGCGACTAAACGTAGCACGGGAGAAATTTAATTTGAATTAATTCACACGCATAAACACATACACATACACACGCCGAAAATGAATGCGGGGGTTTAAAATTGTTTTTTTTTTTAAAGACGGCTTATTTTAATACGGAAGCTCGTTCTAAAATGAAGGTAAAAATTCAATATTTTTTTCAAGGAACCGCTGAATTTGTGGGCGATATAGAATTTCCTAACGAATTTCGTTCTCTTTTTTAAAAATAAAATTGTTGTAATAACATGTAAAAAAGATGACGTTTATGTTATATGTATACGTATATTATTCTAAATATTTGTATATAAATATTCATAATAACCTTAAGAGAACGTATAATTTATAAAACTCAAATTCAACACAGTAGACAGTAATAACAATTTTTTTAGAATTGTGGGAAAATCTCTTAATTCCATATGAGAAGCAGAAAAAATTACGTAGGCGCTTAATTTTCAAATGTTCTAAATTTTATAAACTTCGAATAAATAATAGAGGCATCTTTTGTGATATCATAAATATAGGCCAGTTGATGAATTTCAATATTCGATGAACTTTATTATATTATTATGAAAACCAATCGTTATTTTAATATATTTCAAGCGACTTTGTCATACGTCCATATTGATTATCAAAATAAAAATTCTTCCTGACAAAAGTACAACTACAACTGCCGCTATTATCCCTACATTAAAAATCCTCCCCCCACAAAGGAAAAGAAAAAAATTTAAACTACCCCAAAATGGAAACCAACCACCAACCCCCCAAAGCCCTCACCACCCTTTCTCCTACCCCAACTCTTCATACGCTAGCTCGCGAGTACCAGCAAACTTTCTCATCCTCTTTTTCTCCTCTTCCCCGGGGGACGTAAAATTCGCCTCCAGCTCGTGTCGTCGTCTTCTTCCGTGCGGAGGCGACATCCGGAAGCCGCGGGCCACGCATGCAGCGCTTTATGGGACGTAAAGGCATTGTTATCGAGGCGCCGGGAATAATTCAGAGGCGAGTCCTCGCGCTCGATAAGTTCGCGGGCTTTTCTATATTTTTCGAGGACGGACTCTCTCTCGTGGTTGGAATCGCGCGCTGTTTATGGACTTCGGGAGAGAGATGCTTATCGAGAGTGTGGCGAAGTTCAGTTGATGCGGTATAGGAGTTTTCTT
Source organism: Torymus auratus (assembly GCA_900474315.1). Classification (NCBI taxonomy): domain Eukaryota; kingdom Metazoa; phylum Arthropoda; class Insecta; order Hymenoptera; family Torymidae; genus Torymus; species Torymus auratus. The sequence continues at coordinate 51,887 of UXGD01000427.1, forward strand.
CGTTTTTGTATATATGAAGATTCGAGGTGATTTGGATTTAGCTGGGGCTTGAGTGGGCGAAGTACTTCAATAACCAGGTCACTTCGCGAAGTTCGTTAATTTGGGGACTTCGCGGGAGATGAGGATTATGGATAAGTCGCGAGTTGCGCATTAATGTTATCGAGGAGTTTCGAGAATGTCCGTAAAGGGTATCTGGTAAATTCCTGATAAGCAAATTCTCATGAAAATTATTGTTATTGTTATACATAGAAACAATAAGTGCATACACTATGAAAATTTTTTGTTTTGCAATAGCTGAATCTATTTGCATTGAGTTAAAGTTCGCGCCGACAAAGTTCTAAATTCCCATAAAAAAGTATAAAACTGAATAAAAATGCTAAACTTCAAATATCTATAATAATTATTTCTTCGTTTCTATCGAATACACGTTCTCATTGTCTCATTCACAAAACTACAAATTTCAACGCCCTTTTCATAAATTAAACTTCTTTAAATCCTCTCATTCGATTCCCATACACGTCCATATCCATAAAAAGAAACGTAATTAAAAAGAAGTTTGTCACCTTGAACACAAACGCGCATAAAGTCCAAGTACCATAAACAAAATTACTTCAACTTCCCTCTATCCATTACAAGCTCTCCCTCTCTCTTTTTCTCGCATAACCCATCAAACCGATATAAACATCACGCACCGTCCGACGCGCGCGCGCGTATACCCCGGCAGTATAACTTGAAATGCTGATTAAAAAGCAACCAAGCAAACGCCATGCACATAAACACACAAACACAGAGAGAGAGAGAGAGAGGCTGAGGGAGAAGACGAAACGACAGTGTAAAGGACAAACGACGACGGTAGCGGATACAAATTCTCGCGCTCGTAAAAATCGTACGTACGTATACGTCTGCCGGTCTCCTGTAAGGGCGCTAATTCTCGCCTTAACGCTGACGATAACGTCGTAAAAAGTATATAAGCTACCGCGCTGCGCTCTCTTTTATTGTTTCCACTCCGGCGTGTCTCTCTCTCTCTCTCTTCTTCTCTCGTTTTCGCTCGGCACATTGTTTCTTTTCTTTCCCTTCGCCGTTCGCTTTTTTCCGCGATAGCTCGAGCGAATTTCCCTGGAGTTTGTCGGCGGTACAAGAGGAGAATGAGCAGTCGTAAAGCGCTAACTAAGGGACGCGCATAAATAAGGGCACGAAGGAGGGTAGGCGAAGGGTATTGAATAGTCGAGACAGGTAAGGGTTGTATTCGTCAGATGAAAAAGTGGGAGGGGAAGGGGGATATAGTGAAATTTTTACTCGTTTCGGTGGAATTGTATTGTTTAATTAAAAAAAAATAAAAAGTATTAAATTGGAAGGGTGTATAAATTGGTTACGGTTAATCTCGCGCGCGTGCTTCATTTGAATGTAGCGAGGAAAGAAAAAAATGGAGCAGCGATTGCACAAAGCGAAATTTACATAGCTATTTTTCGCGCGAATTTTTAATTCCAAAGTGAAACGCTTCTTTTGGTGTGCAGAGCCGGCTGAAACATTTTTCAAACGCGGAAACAAAATATTATACCCTTTTTATCTTTGTGCAATTTTTTTAAAGTAAATTTCTCAGCCCTTCCTAATACACGAAAGACCTAATTAAATCGCCGTGAAGCAAGCGCGAAAGCTTCGTCTAATTTCCTTAAATTTAATCCAACCTTCTCGCACTCACACATACACACACAGGCATCTACTACAATACTCAGCATAATTAAATAATTTCTCGCCTCTGGCGAGCAGGACGGAAGAATCGAAGAAGCGAGATGAAGAATCCAGAGTTCGAGTCGATACCAATTATAGCCCGCCAATGACCGGAAACCGACGGCGCAGCTGTGTATGTGTGTGTGGATGTGTATGAGTGCGTGTGCAAACTACGGCCGCCCGGCTATGGAAATTCATGCAAATGTGGAGCGTTCTTCTCGTGCGTGCACTTATGTCGGAATCCAAATTACGCATAATAAACCGGTGTTAGGTGTAAAATATTCGGCGGCTGGTGAGAGCGGCGGAAAGAGCGAAGGTTTTACGTTTGTTGCGACGAGGGTGGATTAGGTAAAAGTGTGTGTAGGGTTGGTGGAAAAAATTTTGGGGTTGGTAGTTTGGATGATAGGAAAAGATAATGGAGTTTACTTTATTCTTGGTGTATTATGGGTATAAAATTTATATGTATACACGATATTTTATATTGAATTCATCAAATAATGATACTTTATTTTATAAATTGATAAAAAAAGGAATTCTTTTACACAATAATTAGTTTATTTTATTCATAAACATGTTATCCTTCATGTAATATCATCAAGAGTTTCTAATTTAATATCACGTAAAATCTACCTAAACAGCAACGAAATTAATAACAGGAAATACAGAAATGTAATTAACATCCATTCATATCCAAATTAAGATTCAAGATTATTCAATTCATATAAAATAAATTAATTTGACGACTCACTTTGCCAACCCCGAACCTGAGACTCCCCTTTAAGCTACAAAACACCGCGAATTCTTCGTCGAATTTCCACGCGCGACTTTCCCCGACTCAAAAACCTCTCCTCCCTTTAATCTTCTCCCAAACTCTCTTCCTCGTTTTCTCTTCACCTTCCGTCAGTGTAAATCAAAACTCCGCCACGCTACGTCGATCAACATTCCCGCGCGCTCTCTGTCCCCCCAAAAATCCCAAACATTCCCTCTGCACCCAAAGGTATATATACCTACACGAGCTGCGAAAAAGCGCGAAAAACAGAAGTACGTAATGCGCGGTGTGCGACCGATTCACGGATAGAGAAAGATCGGAACAAACGGTGACAAAAAGACCCCGGGGACGAATCGAATGTCGAGGGTAAACGGCTACCCGCGCATGTATGGAAAGAGCGTTCGTTACGCGGCCATTGAAAAATTCCATGCACCCGGAAGTTCTTATACAGCCGAGCGAACGGACGGTGGCGGCGTTTCGCAGATGTGCGGGAAATTTCGGGCGCTTTTTTTGTATGTGTGGATGTGTGTGTTTTTAGTATATATGGCGAAACTTTGGGATTAGGGGGATTCGGGGAATACAATATGTAAAGCACAGTTTTTTTTAGTGGTCGATAATGAGGTTGGGATAATGTTGCTCATTAGTGAGCGAGTTTGTAATTTATTTGTAAACTGTCGGATTTTGGATGAGCTCACTCGTGTTAAAGGGAAATCCTGCGTTTAATTATTATTGAGCGAATGTAATTGAACCGCTTTTGAAAGTCATTTTGTAATTGGTTTTGAGAATCGATTATACGGTTTGGGCGAATTGATTTTCATGGATCCAAAGGAATAATGAAATATTACGACTAACACAAGATGTAATTAAAATTTAATCAGAAACTGTTATCTACATGTTGGTTAATTTATTAATAGGGGAGAGTGGAGCTATGTTGTACATGGGGCGATCTTAAACAAAGCGAATATCTTTTTTCTAAATTGGTTTTTTCATCTGTCGGTTGGGTAGATTTCATTTTTTTAACACAATAATGATAATATAATCGTCTAATTGATGATATAATCGTCCACAAAAATTTCTACAGTTTCTCGAAACCTTAAAGTTAACTATTATTCATTGAGTGATTGTTTTTATATTAATTTATATTAATTTAGACAGTAAAAATTCTTTAAAATGAAGTGTACAACATCTCCCCACTCTCCCCTAATGCTTCGATGAAAAGTATCGATCGATATAGAAAAGCAATGAAACGTAAATAGATGTTTTACGGGCTATCGAAAAAATATCGATATTTTTTGCTAAATCTGTATACATAAATCGTTAAAACGACGTATTGTATTAAACACTTCTGTGATGTTTGTTAAAAGTTTACAGGAAGTGTAATGTTTTTCGAAATTTTCAACTTCATTGATCAAACGTATTTATACGAACGTTTTTGAGCGCGAAAAATTGTTCACGTATACGTAAATTACCTGCTATAAAAGGAAAAGCTATTAAAACTGTGTAAAAATAGCGCTCCACTGCATCGTAATAATAAAAGTGTGAAAACGATAACCTAAATTTTTTAAATATATTGCTAAAAAAGCGCAGAACCGCTTTTTATACGTAAATATGGATAAAAAATTAATCTGAAGTATATAGGATACACTTTGTTTATCGTTAACTAGTAGAGAAGTTTTTATAAATAACTATAGATATTTAATAAGTTAAAGTATGCTTGGAAGCTTCGAATATCAGCGATAATGCATAATTTCATAATATTACAAATTAATTAATTTTAACCGATAAAAATACCGATAAACTATTAGTTTACTTATTTATATTTAATTATCTAATGAAAAGCACAAATATTTAAGTTAATTGCGATTTTATATAGTATATCATATATAAATAACAAAAGCAGTAAAAGACTGTAACAATAAATTTCGATTCAAAGCTTAAAAGCATTTTTTAGACTTTTATTTGGATTGTAACTCGTTAATATTTTCAGTAAATAAAGCTAACGCCGTGTTGTTTACTTGATTTTAAATTTATATAGTGAGGTTAAAATTTAAAGAAAACATGATGAGGTGCGCGCGTGAGGGTTGCGTAGAGCGTTAGTGAACTCTACAAATATATTGAAAATATGAATAAATGCGCAATCGGATGTATTTTCTCGTTTGAAATTTTATAGAATGATCCCATCAAAATATATAAAAATCTATCTTCTAAATATATATTTGAAATATTTTATAAAATATTTAGGCTTTTCATGGTAGTTATTAGTTTCTAAAACGACAGCGTACGATAAACTTTCGAAACTTTGTGCAAAACTAATTAATTCTGCATCATCTGACACACACACACACTTCAGTAAAATCTCCGCTTACCGTACAGTATCCTATTAAAATTTGAATTACATCAAGTTAACTATTTTTTCGTAATATAAGCTCCTGCAATGTTAATCAACAGCTGTCGATCGACAGCTCAAAATATCGTAAACTCTGATTAACCCGCACGATTCAAACTTTGAACAATAGCAATTTACATACGAATAGAACTACATTTATAATACTAACTCAATACTGAAAAAATCATAAGTTTTCTCTCAAATCGCTAATTAATTCCAACCCTATAGGGTTGAATATATATACCCCACTCAACCACACACATACACACTCATCACAGCAAACCAGACATCTCACCTTTCGTCAGCGTCATCGTCCTAGAACCCTCGAGCGGGCTGAACAGTCCGTTGCAGGTCGCGTCGCCGCTCTGTGCTACCTTGTACACCTCGGACAAATTCTCAGGCGAACCCTCGGGTATCGACCCAGTGCCTAGATCGTGATCCATGATACTAGCGATACCCAGTGCTGCTGCTGCAGCGGCGGCCCGGTTGAGGCCCAAGATGCTCTGGCCGCCGCGTTCGTACACGAAGCAGCGGTAGCGGTCCTCGCTGCTCAGCGAGTGGCCGTTGTGGAGGCGGCCTACGAGGTAGCGGTTGCTGCCCTCCTTCCACGTCGCCAGGCACTCGAGCTCCTCCACTGGAATGAGAAATTTCGTGGGGTTGTGAAAAAGGATAAATTTTTTATTTAATAATTTTTTTGTATTTAATATAGTAAATTGGTTTTATAAGAGGTTGTTGTTGTATGTGTAAGTTTTTAGGAAACGCGAAGATGTGATGGTTTTTGGCATTGTTTTCAGGGAAAACAGCGTTGAATTGTAAAAGACGGTGTTTGCATATAAAATTTAATATGAAAATAATAATAAGGACAATAACGCACATAATATTAACGTCGACATTAAGCTTGAAATACAATTTGTATTTTTCGTCCTCTATAATGGCTTTAAATTAGTCAATATGTTTCGATAACTGTTAAATCGAACAATCGCGACTATTATTTCGTAATACAATTATATTTTCTACAGCGAACAATATATACGCCGTATTATAATAATTTAAAAGCGTCTGAAGTATACCTAAATAGTATTGAATGATTTATGAGTGTCAAAAGTGTTTATGCCAATTTCAATATAATATCGTTAAAAGCTCTACTTATTACTAAATTAGAAATACTGTATCGTATAAAATGTGAATTTATTTTTAATTAGGAACAAATATTGCACGGATTTTCACAGACTAGCTCTTGATATTTGATGCTAAAGGGAACAGTATACAACTCTAAAACAATGAATGCATTTAATTCGTAATAATCGGATCTAATTCATTAGCAAATGGAAAAGGTCTTTTTCCAAGTACTAAACTCTGCGGTGGATTTCTATTTTACCTTAATGAATATAACAACGTTTTCAACTAATTATGTTTATTTTTCACGTTAATTTCAAACAATGTTGCGGTCTCATTTAATTATAAACCCTGCACATATATTGTATATTGTTTTATTTGTAATAATTATAAAATTACAAGCATATTCTTGGTATTGCACCAAATTGATATTTGTAGAACTTGGTTTATTCGAAAATATAAATATGGAAAGGAAGTAATATAATAATTGTATCATTTTATCAGCAATTCCACGATTACAAGAAAATTCTTGGCATTGCTGTTAATTAATATATTCGTAGAACCAAATTTATTCGATAATATGTACATAAAAAGTAATATAATCCTTTACCACCGATAGCAAATTAATTAATAATCAAGTAAAAGCTTACCGTAAATAGACATATAAAAATTATTTCCTAGAAACCGACAACTCAAAGAGCCCGCTACATCCCGTCCGCCAGGCGCGTTTGCAAATTCCGAGAAGAAAAGCCCGACAAACGAACGAGAGGCAATCGAACCCCCGCGCGCACTTCCACGAAAATAAAAATAAATCACCGCAGCCCATCCAGCAGCAGCAGATACCTCACTCACTCGCACCCTCCCACTCGCACACACAGAGGCGCTAAATCAATCCGATCTCCGGGTCCACATATCAATCCCGCCTACAGCCTTATTACGTCATTCAAATGTCCACGCTCACTCCCTCCCTCTCCCTTTGCCTTGCAATCCCACAGCCAACCTCCCTCCGCAATCTCACCCTCTCTCTTTCTCTTTTCTTTCTTTATCTCGCCTCGACGTTCGTAGCAAAGAAAAGAAAAGAAAAAAGGGGAGAAAGAGAGAGACCAACGTAGCCCCTTAAACTCTCCCTTTGTAAGCTCTCTCTCTCCGACTTGCGCGTTTTTCATTTCCTTTTGCCCGCCTTATCGCGTACCTAAAATAATCGCGGGAGTGGAGGAAATAGGTGCGCGTCAAAGTCGCTCTCGATAACAAGAGGGCGGCCGCTACTGCGTTATACCACTGCCGCTCATTTCCTATGTATCGGATGGGGGAACCGCGCATCGATCGGTTAAATTTATACCGGGCGAAAAATTTAGCTCCCCACTCTTCTTCTTCTTCTTCTTCGTGCTTGTGTGTAGCTATATACGGGAGGGATGATAAAGTGCCTGGGAGAGTCCGAGATTTATTTAACTTCGGAAAAGTATATATCTGACTCGCCTCTTTTTCCAGCACAAGCGGGCGCGCAGCTTCTTTTCTCTCTCCTAGGCGTGCGAGCGTTATGAAAGATGTATGACGCGGTAGACGGGGGCTGGACTTTTAAACTGATGATTAAGGAAGATTAAGTGCCGGTTGCTGGTTGCTAAATGTTTTTCGGGATGGAGTGTGCGGTTTTGGATTGGGTAGCAGGGGATGATGGGGTACGCGTTATTGGTTGAGGTGTTTGTGGGTTGTTGTCAGTTGGAGCTGAGAAGTTTATGGGAAATGAAATTTGTCGTGATTTTAAAGTTCGGAGTGTTTGTTCTTTGGTATTTCAGTGAAGACGTAAAAACTATCGTAAATTCATTGAAATACAAGGGAAACATAATTAGTTACAGTGATTTTTATTTTCATTACAATAATCAAATACTTTAACCAATTATCTCTTTCCATGTACTTATTTATTTACTTCTCAATATATAGTTATATTATTTCGACAAGTAGCATGTCAGCTTTTATGAATTTAGTGATAAAAGATGTAGAAAATGAGATTATCTATAAAGACTCTATGATAAATACCATAAAGACATTTTCATTTATAATAAAGTATTTCTGCAGAATTAAAAAATAAAGTTTTAAGTTTCGTCGTCCATTTCTTTATCAAAAAGACTCCCTCAAGAGTTACTCTATACGCAGTAATATCTTTAAATGAGGTAAAATACCTAAACCATATTTACAAAGATACCGTGGCAAGTGTGTCATGTCGGCCAACTATCGGCGACAAAATTAAAAAAAGTACCGTACTTCAAACTTTCTTTCATAAACTAACCCAACTTTATCACCTACCCTCTATACATCCCTCATGCAAATGCTACGACGACATAAACTCTCGAAATACCTTCTCCGTCCCTGGCAAAAATTAATTCCCACCCTAAACAAAACACGCACGCACACACACACACACCCTGCTTGACAAAAATTAAATCTATCCCAAACGCATAAAAGCCGCGTCGTCATCCCGACCTCCTTTATCCCCACCACGCACCCTCTATTCCGTATTCCGGCGCACCGCGCGTGTACATATGCCGGACCCAGTTTAAAGTTTTACCCTCCGCGCTACGAGGAAGAAAACAGAGGAAGAGAGAGGGTAAAAAACACCAACACACATACACATACATACGGAGAGAAAGAGTAACGCGAAAGAAAACTTTTATTAAACCAAAAGAAAACGGGGCCGGCGCATTCCGCGCACGTGAAGCCGCGGCGGAATAAAATTTCATAAAGCCCCAAGCACGTGTCATAAGCGCTCGGGGAAACGGGATATCTTGGCTCTGCTCGCGCGCGCGCGCGCAGTACTGCGCTCTTTTGCTCTGTTTTCTCTTTTTTTTCGTGTTGTGCGCTTGGCGGTGAGCGTAATCAAAAATGAAAAGTACAAGTTGTGCGAAATTTTATCCGTGCGGCGGCGGCGGGTTGGTTTGCATTGCGCTGCAGGTTCGTTTGAAGTAGAATAGGAAGATGATGGTATCGGTAAAAGTTGTGTTGTAATTTGGTGGTCTTTTGTGGAGTGCATTTTTACATAAATGTGTAAGAGGAATGATTGAAGTGTGTGTCCGTGAAAATCCATATCACCCCATCAGTTTGGAGGTGGGGCGTAATGGGTTTTCCCGTGTAAATCAATGGGACCCATATCGCCCCAC